>MJUU01019759.1:109137-120065 GCA_002080025.1 Modiolus philippinarum
AACTTTTGTACCGTAGCACCTAGGATTATCAAACTTGGTGTGTGGATGCATCATGGGAAGGCAGTGTGTCGCGTTCCAAATTTAGGTCACTCTGACCTTGACTTTGACCTTTCCAATACCATGTGGTTGAAGGTCAAATTTCAAAATGAAATGCCTTCATACTCAAATGCAGTTGCGGGGGTATTAGTCTGGCTTTGCTGACAGCTCTAGTTGTAACTAAAAATAATGCTTGCTTATAACCTGAATTTTACCATAAAACATAAATATTGATGAAATTGAAATAATAATTACATGTACTTCAACAATCTCTTTTCCTTTTACAGATTCAGTGATTTGTTGGCCCTGGCTGAGGACATTGATGACATTAAAAGTACCAGAGTTCTCAGGGGTCTTCCTGTTAGAAAGGCAGCTAGTGCTAGTGCAGCTATGGGTATAGATATACGACAGTCAAGGACAAAATCTAAAAAATCTACACATGAAAGTAGCGACAGTGAATCAGAAACTAGTTCAGTATGTACATAGATGTCATTTAGTTAACCTAAGATAATAAAATCTGTGTTAACCAAATTTCTTTTTAACTTGTGATTTTATTCAGTTTGGACAGGTGTTTTGTTTACACAGATTCAGGTTGTAAAGATATTGACAAAAGGGGGGTCTAACCTCAGAATCCTGAGGCTGTAACTTTTTAATCCTGCATTCAATCCGTCGTAGGTTCCCAGTAATCTTGAATTTGGCTGAATGAAATTTCTAATCCCGGCATTCTTAAAAAGATCTTTCTGTCCACCATTGATGGATAGGTAGACAATTAAATATTTTTTTGTGGTTTCCAGAAGTGGTAATAGAGATGAATAAAATACATGTTTATTACTATATGGTTATCAAGATGAGATTTCATAGTCATACCTGCCTAATGCTTACAGTTGCCTACCCTTATGATTTTCGTGTAAGGCTAGCCATTTTCAAAGTCAACTTACGGCTTTACAATGGTTTACAATTTCCTTACCATTTGGTCAATTTTGGATATTTCAAGGAAATTTTCAATTCTTGTCCGCCATTTCATTGCTGTTCCCCATTTTATAGTTGATATTGGCATTTCCAGAAAGAATGTAAAAATGACATTTAAGACAAAAGTTCTAGGTTTCCATCTAAGAAAAGAGTATTTTTGTTGTTAGTATTGTGTGACTACAAAATCTGCCATTCACTACATGTATAAGGTGTAGTTTCTGTGCTTAATTAGATTGTATGATAATAAAGAGTGCCGTACTATTTTCATCTCAAATTACTATTTTTGATTGAGTAACTGTTTATGTTTTACCAAGAGGGATAGGCAAGTCTGTGCTAATGTGATTATAAACTTCTTTTTGTGGCAATTTCAGATTTTAAAAATTTTCAAAGTTCAGTTCAGCTCAAAACTGCAATGCTAGACATGGTCAAATGTAATTACAGTTTGAGAATTGTAAAATAAATTGATGCATACACAATTTTAGTGTTATTCTATATCATCAAGTTTACTTGTGGTTAAAATTCATTTCAACATTCTGAATATTGAGTTCCAAAACAAACTCTTCACAGTACATTTTATTTAAAATGATCTTTACATTCTAAACATGATGTAAATTGAATTGCTCTGAAAAATAATCTTACGATTTTAGTATGATTGTGAATACCGAAATGTTCATAAAATGATCTGTTTTTACATAACTTTAAAAGCCTAAACCAGAAAAGAACCAACAGATAATCTGAGATTTAAATAGAAAAAGAAGGGAAACGGGGGAATATGTCAAGGAGACAACGACCCAAAGGGGAGTAATAACAACTCAAAGCCACCATAAGATCTTCAATGAACGGTGAGGAAACCCCACACCCAATGGCAGGTCGGAGTCGACCCCTAAATAAAGAGTAATCAAGTTCAGTGAAATAAACATCATCCTAGACTCCTATAGACATTAAGTAAACTAACTAGAAAACAGACAAGACACACAAAGACTTAATAAATTTCCTGACTTAGGACAGGCGCAAACCTGCTGCGGCGGGGTTAAACTAGTTTTATTGGACCCAAACTTTCCCACTTAAGCCAATGTGATAAATCAAAAAACAATCGTAACAACAGTAAAATTCAGTTGGCAACAATTGTGAAAAATGAAACTGAAAGAACTAAGTATACGGACAAAAACATGAAATCACAAGAGACTACTAGCATTTAACTGACATGCCATCTCCAAAACCTGTTTACAAATGTTAAGAATTAAAACAAACTTCAGTTGATGGTAAAGTCTTAATTTCAGGTTTTCATGGAATAGTGATTAAATGCAATTGTATTCAACATTTTTCAGGAAGAAGAAATTAAACCAAAAGCCAAGAAAAGAAAGAAAGCATTACCTGTTGAAGACGATAGTGATTAATGTACTGTTTCAAATATTATTTCATGTGTAGATAATCTTCTGATTGGAGGTTCTCTCTTTAAACCCTCTCTTCAAACATACACTAGTCCAATTTTCAAAATTTTATTGCAAAATAATTCTCTTGGGAAGACTTCAGCTTAGTTAATTCAATAATGAAAATTTATTTTGTGTTATGATGGCAATATTTTTTATGAACAAAGAGTTCTTCTTGTAATAGGTGCAGTGCTGATTTTATTCTACTGTACTATTAAAAAGGGGGTATGTCGCTTGTTCAAACATGTCCTGACCTGTAATAATATCAGGTTATCAAATCAAACAGGTGGAAAGTTGTAGACTCTAGCCAGAAATAAATTAAGACCATGTCTTTATTATTTTACCTTGCAAAGTACCTGATGTACCATACATTTATTGGCTTATTTGTAGAGTACTGAGTAACAGTGATTTTTTTACCACCTACTATTTTATGTATATTAGTTTTTTGATTTGCTTTATCCAGGAAGGCTCAAGAATGTTGATAAATCTTACTGAAAAAGTTCTGATGACCAAATAATGAGACAGCTAATAAACAAAAAAATATTAGAGAATTTCAGTGCAGAAATAATATTAAAGCCTTTTATATTTAGTCTAGAGAAATGGTTTTATAGAAGAAGAACTTTAATTATCTATAAAATTAGCCGTGAGGGAATGATACAAAACAAATGTATTACACAATAATATGATTGACCTTATACATGAATATGATAAACTTATGTGTACATGTACACAAATAGGAGTTTCAGTGAATTTAAGTAAAGATCTTATATATAATTTATGTTGTTCTAGATCCTATGATTACCACAGAGCAATTTTTGCCCCATGGGTGTTCTATCATATTTTTTCCTTTTGATGTTGTGATCCAATTTACACTGAGCTCAGTAGATTCATGCCATTTGAACCACAAAAATCAGAGGAGTCTTAACACCAGAGTGAGTGCCAAACAGGAAAACTTCGGACACCCAAAGATAAGATTTCAATTACTTCCACAAAGTCAGAGATGGTAGAAATTTTACCTGAGGGTGACTGAGATTTTCAATTACTTCCACAAAGTCAGAGATGGTAGGAATTTTACCTGAGGGTGTCTGCGATTTTTTGTCTGGTACTCTCACTGGTGTTTAATTAATTTTCTCCACCTCAGCATCCAAAAAACAAAATCAATCATCTTTGAAAAGCCTTGTTGACATCAGTGAATTACTTCCCTTTTCCGATGTCTTAATGCATGGAGCATACATCCAAGTCTGGAGTTATTTTGTTGCCAAAGATTTATGCATTTATGGTGATATTCTATTAAACTGTAATCAATGATATGCTTTTCATTCAATTCATGTAGTCTAAACCAAGCACATTATTATGATAAAATTATTATGATAAAATATTGGCGGGAATAAATGCATGTAGTTTGTCATACACCCCTTGTGTATGACAGAAAAATGTGCGAAAACAACAGATTCCCTTACCTGAGGTGGGAGAAAAATATGATCTCACATCTATAGAACAATCCTGCTCCATGGAATTTGAATCCTGATACACACATATATGGTGTTTTAATAGACATTTAAGTGGATTTCACATCTGATATGGTTTGGGCAAATTAATTAAAATTAAAAATTAAGATTTGATAGTTTTGTGTGAGATTTAGAATCTTTTTTGTTTTCTTTAGGTAAAGCAAACAAAAAATACAAGCACTTTTGAAAATTATTATTCTTAAATGCCAGAATCATAAAATGCAAGTGATTTTTGAAACATGTACATGTATGTTGTTAAATGAAAGTGATATGTTACAAGGAGTGTAAATGAGTACAGCTGTTAATTGCCATGCTTGTGTGTTGACATTTCATTCATTAAAATCCTTATTTCATTGACTGAAAGGTTGTATTGGCTTTAGTTACACAATTCTGATGACAAAGTTGGAGCCATATGAATTTAAAATTAAGTCAGTTACATTTAATCTTACTGTTAATATTTTTTTCTAAGTTATGTATTGATTTGATTCTAAAATGTGATCTACATGTAAGTAACAAAATAATAATGTAAATGGGTTTATACATTTTGATTTTTAGGTCAGAGACAGCATATGAATAAGACTATCAGTGAACTTTAGCAGTGACTTGCAATTTATTTCTGAAAGATCACAATCCACAGGTGCTGTCAACTCTTTGTACCCCCTTCCACCCAAATATAAATAAATAAATAAAAGTATTTTCCATTAACTGATTTTTACAGTTTACATTTTTGCAGAGTTTTTTTTACAAAACAACAGAGCTTTTTTTCACAAAATTAATTAATAAATTCAATATGTTAAACATATGTTTTCTGTTAGATATTGCATAATTTCTTGTTATAAATGGCGTGTTGAATTTACTTCTTTTTCTCTGTGACTTATTATTTTAATACTTCTAAATTCAACTATTCCATCTGTATACACGGTTCCTTTAAAAAGATCAACCATTGCATGGTTGGACATATAGTAAGACATATTTTTTGTAGATGATACTTCTAAGGATAACATTGATTACTTCATTTGGAAATAAGGATAATTTTGTAAACCAAAGAATTAGCATGGTTGCTTGTTATAAATTTGCCATTCAGATTTTCATTTTTCTTGGTAAAACATGTCAAACATAAGTGTTCTGAATGCTGTTGAGTATCAGGTCTATATTTTTACTCATTTTTCACCATCTGTTTATAATGTCTTTTCAGATCATCATTGTTATATAAAAGATATTTCATATTATTGTGTTTAAGTTGTTTCTATACAACCAGAATTTTGAGGACATATTATGGTTAATGACTCTTGTGTTGTGTCGCCTATGTTCACACAGTGGCGACATATAGGGATCACTATCTGTCGTCTTGTGTCGGCGTCACAAAAATTTATGCCACATTTTTTCTCAGGAACCACATATCCCAGTCTTCTGCAATTTGGCATGGAGTATCAGTACGTGTAAGAGAGTTTTGGATCTTTTGAATGCCCACTTCCTGTTTGACGGAACTTGGAATATTTTTCGCTTCTTGGAAATTTCAATCATATTTTCCTCAGGAACCACAAATCCAGGCCTTCTGAAAATTTGCACAATGTATCAGTATGAGGACTTGTACTGTGTAACAGACTTTTGGATCTTGAATACCCATATCCTGTTTGATGGAACTTAGATTTTATTTGCTTAATTATGCAGGCGATACATGTCTATTATGCAGGCGATACATGTCTTCCTTGGAAGACTTATTACTAAGTTTGATTATAGCCAAGATAGATATCAGTACAAAATTCTGCTGAGTGTTTTAACACTTAAGGAAGGTTGCAACTTGTATTTTGGGTCCTTCCAATCTCAGAATATCAACCAAAAGCTACTGAAGTTGATGTCTTCACATATCCAAAACTTATATTTTGACATTTAATTGTTGAAACACTGGTCCATCATATGTAAAAAAAACTGAGTTGGCCTTTTTACCGTTTCTAAGAACCAAGTAGCCTGTTGCAAAGCAGGATAAATTGTACTTTTTTGTATTTCAAAACTCTCTGAGGATTTATCCTTGTATTGCACTCAGTAGATATCCTTTTTGCTGGACTTGCCACCAGCAGGAAAACAGATTAATATTCAACCCTAGGGAAAACACATTAAAAAAGTCATATAACTGCCAAGGAAATTGTAATAAAACTTGGCCACAATAATCTTCAGGTTATCTCCTGTAAAAAGTTCTTCAGGTTCACAAGATGGCTTTCAGCAGGGAACATAGTTTGACATTGGACTCAATTAAAACACTTCTCTCCTTTCAACCACTTGTCTTGTTTGAATTATAACTTTGGCTCCTTTATTATAGAATGTCAATCAAGATGCAGGTGAGTGATACTGGCTATTGAGAGCCTCTTGTTTTTTACCCTGTAGTTTAGATAACAAATATAAAAACTTCTCATAGATAAGAGGGTTCTTTTCCATTAAGCTAGCTTGCTAAAGAGATTGCTTTTCCTTAATTTTCCCTTGCATCCTTTGTAAATTAAGGCAAAAAAGGTGGACAATCTCTGATGTTAATTCTAGAAAAAGCCAGCCAGGTGACCTATTCCTTTTATAACATTACAGTATAGCATGATAGAATCTCCAATTGTGCCAATTTCAACCAGAATCTCATTAAAGAAAATAGTAATTGTAAAAAGTGGATAACAGGAAACACCTACAATGGCTGAAAATTATAATTTCATGCCACAATCTGCTATTGAACTACACATGAAGTACACGAAGAAGACAAAAGGCAAACGTAGACAACCATAGGAACTCAGGACAGCCAGACTTGGTACCGGCACTAACAAAAGCCAGCGGTAGGATTAAACCGGTTTATGGGTACCCAAACCTCTTTATCTGTCCCATTTCCCTATAGTATTATGGTATAAACATACCAATAAAACCCAATACAGGTAGACTACTAACTCCATGAAAGAGCATTGGTAAAGGGAACAAATTAAGCCAAAAATATTAATAGTTCATGGCACTTGGTAGCTCACTTGGCATAGACAAGATAGGCTTTTGTCATCACTTTACATCTGTCCATCTTCTCTAACTTTTCATCCAATCACCTTTTTAGCTCACCTGACCCAAAGGGTCAGTGTGAGCTATTGCCATCACTTGGCATCCATTGTCCTTCCGTCTGTCGTCCGTCCGTTAAACTTTTCATATTTTCATCTCCTCCTCTGAAACCACTTAAGCAAATTCAACCAAACTTTACAGGAATGATGTGTGGAAGGTCCTTTACAAAGATTGCTCATTTCGTTCCGATCCCATAAAAAACATGGCCACCAGCATGGAACTGAGGTTAAACATTGTACCCTATGGGAAAAATCATATTTTCATCTTCTGCTCTGAAACCACAGAAGCAAATTCAACCAAGCTTTACAGGAATGATGTTCTAAAGGTCCTTAACAAAGATTGCTCATTTCTTTCCGATCCGATAAAAAACATGGCCGCCAGCGCGGAACATAGTTTAACATTGGACCTTATGGGAATATCACATTTTCATCTTCTGCTCTGAAATGGCTGGAGCAAATTCAACCGAACTTTACAGGAATGGTGTATGGAAGGTCCTTTACGAAGATTGCACATTTCTTTCAGATCCGATAAAAAAACATGGCCGCCAGCACGGAACTTAGTTTTAACATTCGACCCTGTTGGAAAATCACATTTTCATCTTCTGCTCTGAAATGGCTGGAGCAAATTCAACCAAACTGTACAGGAACGATGCATGGAAGGTCCTTTACAAAGATTGCTCATTTCGTTCCGATCTGACAAAAAACATGGCCGCTAGCGAAACTTAGGTTTACATTGGACCCTTTGGGAGAAATCACATTTTCATCTTCTCCTCTGAAACCACTGAAGCAAATTCAACCAAACTTTACATGAATTATGTACTAAAGGTCCTTAACAATGATTGCTCATTTTGTTCTGATCCGACAAAAAACATGGCCACCAGCATGGAACTGAGGTTGAACATTGGACCCTATGGGAAAAATGAATTCTAGACATATCGGTACCTGGACATTTCGGCACCTGGACAATTCGGTACTGACTGGGACATTTCGGTACTCGGTACTAGACATTTCGGGACTTTTGTTGGACAATTTGGTACTCATAAAAAAATTAGATACCTAGTCATAGAAGCGGTCATTATGAGTAATATTTTATTTATTCATGTGGAAAATTACGGAAAGGTACCAATTCATATATTTGTGTCCTTTTCCCACTCACTGTGAATTGACCTAATAACAGCAGAGACATAATTATATGTCTCTGATAACGGTAAGTAGTATTGCTTTTGCTTAAATCGGCTTAAAGTTATTTTGCTTCAATTGGAATTTACATATGCCAGCATATTACCGTTTATTGATACCTAATTGTAGTATTTTCTTTTTTAACTCCATGCTTATAAAGCTTATCAAATGAAAGTCTACAAATACGCCAACCGTTACCTGCTTCGTAAGGAAGCCCTTTTGTATGTCGTTATCTGGCCTGATACATTGTTCTAAAGTATACCCATATTTTTCGGAATCTGCTCTGATTTCGTTTGTATAATTTATGTTTTCCATATAAAATACTAACTACCATTTTTTTCAATTATTTTATTGAAGTTTGATGTAAGTGCTGGGGTGGTATCATATTGAGGATCACTTGGATTTTTGCCTGGTTTACAGAGATGGTTTCCACTTTGTTGGTAGGGCATGTAAGAACCAAATATTGTTAAAAACAGAAGGATACTGAGGGATTTATCAGATGAAGTGTCTTGTTGGTTGCCCCATTATATATGTATCTTCTCGGTTTGGCTATTTAGTTTTTACTTCTTGGCCAAGCTTTGTTCTCCGAAGGTTTAATACAATATTAATTAAATTTGTCAATTCAAATTGATAATCTTATTAACCAGTGGTTTAAACAAACAGCTGTTTATCAATTCCAAATAAATAAATTGGTTGTTATTTTAAGTGATTTTCTTTAATACTCATTCAAATTGACAATGTTTTCTGAAGAAGAAAAAAAAAGGCCAGAAGGTTTCATTGAAAGCTGAGACCTATGTTGCAGGTCCTCGTCCCACATTAAACGAATGGTGGCTATACATTATCAATTACAATGACTCGAGTACTCGCAAGTATTTGTACCGAGTACTCGAGTATTGAATTCGAGGCATTTTGCCATCCCTAGTTTTTAACATTGGAGCCCTGACTGGTATGAGAAAACCATCCTTTTGATCATCTTCTCTGAAACTATTCAAGCAAATTTAACTAAATGTATAGTACCGGTAGGTCCTTTGAAAAATTACTCATTTCAATAGGATCAGAAAAAACGGATGCTAATGGTAGGTTTACACCGCCGATCAAAGCAACTCGACCGAACCCGATCTATGAATATTCATGAATATTCATCGATCGGGACACTGATTTTGAATGCTCGTGTTCGGTCTACTAACCAAGGGACGATCGTACTAACTCTGCTGAACTCGAGCTGTGTTCCCGAGTATTTTTGACATGTCAAAAAATATCGTGAAGAGGTCGTGTGCATCATATGTCGTGAACAGGTCGGGAATCAATCGGGGTCTGATCGAGGTATTCGTGAAGAGGTCGAAAAGGGGTCGGTCTTGATCGAGTTTCAAAATTTTAGCCGATCATGCGGCGATTTCTACCCGACTTTAACTAATCCGCTCCTCGATTTATGCCGAGTCGTTTCCGGACCAACTCGATTAGTACTCGATCATTACTCGACTAACACGATTCATTCTTTTTTTCTATACAAGATCTTCCCGACCATTACCCGATTTTTTCTCGACCTGTATCCGACTTTAACTCGACCACTCAAGACCTTTACTCGATTTAACACGACAGCACGTCATCTTTCACATTATCATCCTTCCCCATGGTTATATCAGCCTGCAGAGCCTTTCCGCAAAAGCCGTATCTGGTTGACCCGCATATATCAGAGGTTTACCTGGATATATCAAGGGATTCTCCCAAAGTTTCAAAGGCAATAACTTTTTTTTCAAGGTTTCAAACGAAATCAAATTTGTAAAAATAAACATCTATTTCATTTGCTCTTTCCGATTAGGTATTCAGAACAGAATCATGATTACACAAATAGATAAACTAGATGCCAGAAAAATTGTAGAAACTAGGTCGTTGATATATCCTGCAGAGCTTTGACGTTTTCACATTATGACGTCATAAAAGCTCAAAGGGACGATAGAATGTCGTAACAACCAAAGGTTGCTGCAAAATAGACTGACTAGTGCTGCCCCCTGGCTCACTACGCTTTGCTCTGTTACGCTCTATATCCGTAAGAGTCAACGGATTTGAGACAGGCTCGTCAGTCTAGCTGCAAAATTCAAAATCGAAATTATTTAGAGTATTTCGGTCAAAATATTCACACAGTTACAAAACCTTTGGCAATACAATGATAAAAAAACTACAAAATATGTTTTTAAACTGAAAATTGCATGGCATGTATGTCGAATTTCCCGCGCAACTTTTTTGAATTTGAAAACTCAGTTCAATAATTACAAAATCTAAAATGCAAAATAAAGGCTGATAAACAAGTTATCGGGCTTTTGGCAGATGATGTTTTGTAAAATATTACCCCGCTCGCCAGAATATGAAGCTTGGGGCTCGTTCGCTACGCTCACTCGCCCCGGTGCTTCATATTCTGGCACACGGGTTGATATTATGATAATAACATTGTGGTTATCAATGACTATGCCAAAATAGTGGTCAGGGTTGAGACCATAGTGCACGACCCGAAGGGGAGTGCACTATGTGTATTCAACCCTGACCACTATTTTGGCATAGTCATTGCTAAACACAATGTTATTATCATTATTATGCTGACTGTGTCATTAATGTTCATCTTTTGATAACAATTTCCAAGTTGATAAATAGCTGTTCTTTTCATTCAGTTACTGTCAGTTTCAAATAGTTGCATCATGTATTGGAAATTTGAAAAAAAAACTTTTCATGGCGGATCT
>MJUU01019760.1:18884-41452 GCA_002080025.1 Modiolus philippinarum
TTGTATACACAAGTAGATAAATGTTGACAAGTACAATTAACAACAGCAGGTGAGTTAATCCTCTGTTTATCAGTTTCTCGGACATCCGTAAATGTCGGGTTTGTTGTCAGACATTCACCCCGTTTCACACACAATTCACCGACGTTGGATTTGAGTGATTTTCAACTGAATGCCTCTGTTTGTACTGTAAGTTTACGCCCTGATGGCCATGTTTTTTATTGGATCAAAACCAAATGAAAAAGCTTTGTAAAGGACCTTCCATTCATCATTCCTGTAAAGTTTGGTTGAATTTGCTTCAGTGCTTTCAGAGGAGTAGATGAAAATGTGGGTTTTCCCATAGGGTCTTATGTTAAACCATGTTCCGCACAGGCAAGCATGTTTTTTGTCGGATCGGAACAAAATGAGCCATCTTTGTTAAGGACCTTAAGTAAATCATTCCTGTAAAGTTTAGTTCAATTTGCTTCAGCCTTTACAGAGCAGAGGATGAAAATGTGATTTTTCCCATAGGGTACAATGTTAAACCTAAGTTCTGCGCTGGCGGCCATGTTTTTTTTATCGGATGGGAACAAAATGAGCAATCGTTGTAAAGGACCTTCCATACATCATTCCCTTAAAGTTTGGTTGAATTTGCTTCAGTAGTTTCAGAGGAGTAGATGAAAATATGATTTTCCCATAGGGTCCTATGTTAAACCATGTTCCGTGCTGGCCGCCATGTTTTTCATCCGATCTGAACGAAATGAGCAATTTTTGTTAAGGACCTTTATTACATCATTCCTTTTAAGTTTGGTTCAATTTGCTTCAGCCTTTTTAGAGCAGAAGATGAAAATGTGAATTTATGTTAAACCTAAGTTCTGCGCTGGCGGCCATGTTTTTATTGGATCAAAACAAAATGAGCAAGCTTTGTAAAGGCCCTTCAATTCATCATCCCTGTAGAGTTTGGTTGAATTTGCTTCAATGCTTTCAGAGGAGTAGATGTAATGTGATTTTCCCATACGGTCCTATGTTAAACCATGTTCCCCCCAGGCGAGCATGTTTTTTGTCGGATCGGAACAAAATGAGCCATTTTTGTTAAGGACCTTAAGTACATCATTCCTGTAAAGTTTGGTTCAATTTGCTTCAGCCTTTACAGAGCAGAAGATGAAAATGTGATTTTTCCCATAGGGTCCAATGTTGAACCTAAGTTCCGCGCTGGCGGTCATGTTTTTTATCGGATTGGCACAAAATGAGCAATCATTGTAAAGGACCTTCTATACATCATTCCTGTAAAGTTTGGTTGAATTTGCTTCAATGGTTTCAGAGGAGTAGATGAAAATATGATTTTCCCATAGGGTCCTATGTTAAACCATGTTCCGTGCTGGCCGCCATGTTTTTCATCAGATCAGAACGAAATGAGCAATCTTTGTTAAGGACCTTTATTACATCATTCCTGTAAAGTTTGATTCAATTTGCTTCAGCCTTTTCAGAGCAGAAGATGAAAATGTGAATTTTCCCATAGGGTCCAATGTTAAACCTAAGCTCCGCGCTGGCGGCCATGTTTTTTATCGGATCAGAACAAAATGAGCAATCTTTGTAAAGGACCTTCCATAAATCATTCCTGTAAAGTTTGGTTGAATTTGCTTCAGTGGTTTCAGAGGAGTAAATGTAAATGTGATTTTCTCATAGGGTCCTATGTTAAACCATGTTCCGTGCTGGCGGCCATGTTTTTCGTTGGATCGGAACGAAATGTGCCTTTTTGTTAAGGACCTAAAGTACATCACTCCTGTAAAGTTTGGTTCAATTTGCTTCGGTCTTTTCAGAGCAGAAGATGAAAATGTGATTTTTCACAAAGGGTCCAATGTTAAACCTAAGTTCTGCGTTGGCCATGGTGGCAATGTTTTTTATTGGATCTGAACGAAATGAGCAATCTTTGTAGAGGACCTTCCATACATCATTCCTGAAAAGTTTGGTTGAATTTGCTTCAGTGGTTTCAGAGGAGAAGATGAATATGTGAAAAGTTTAACAGACGGACGGACGGACGACGGACGCCAAGTGATGGCAATAGCTCACACGAAGGGTCAGGTGAGCTAACAATGTGGAAATAATTAAAGTCCCATAACTCCAACAAAATTTGACAAATCAAAATGGTGATGCCATATGATATAGTACTAATGGTGACTACCAATCCTGTAAAATTTGAATGAATTCTGACCATCAGTTTCTGAGGAGCTGCATCCACAAGATATGCCATTGTATAACAATATGGAAATAATCAAAGTCCCATAACTCCCACAAAATTTGACATATCAAAATGGCGATTCGATATGATCTAGTAATAATGGTGACTAACAATCCTGTAAAATTTGAATGAATTCTGACCAGCAGTTTCTGAGGAGTTGCGCCCATAAAAAACGTGACACATGGACACACAGACGCAGACCATTACCATGTCCCTCCGTCGCGTTGCAGCAGGGGACAATAAAGGGCTACGCCGAGCGCAGCATGATACGACAGCAGTATGTCGTCCACTGAAATTTGAAAAAGTGTAATTTAAAGTGAGTATGGACATAGGAAAGAGCTTGACACAATAATTAGATGGACGCAATAAGGAGATTGACCCAGTAATTAGCTGGACACAAACTAGGGAAAATAAAAATTAGCCCTTATGACTCCTTATGATTCCTCTTTGAACCTTTATAGCTCAGAAACGGTAAGAGCTAATGCTCAATCCATTGACATGCTGCTGAAAGCTTATATCAAGAGGAATCAAAAGAAAAAATCCCATCGAAATGCGATGAATAATAAAAATTTTAGGTTATCTGTAACTTTACAATTTTGGCCCCCTTCAGCCCCTCAAAGCTCCGAAAGGGTAACAGCTACGCCAAATCCGTTGCATACTACTGAAAGCTTACATCAAGAGGAATCCAAAGAAAAAAATCCCATCGAAATCCGACGAAAAATAAAAATTTTAGGTTATCTGTAAATTTACAATTTTGGCCCCTTCAGCCATTCATAGCTCGGAAACAGTAAGAGCTACGCCAAATCCGTTGACATAGTATTGAATGCTTACATCAAGAGGAATCCAAAGAAAAAATTCCATCGAAATCCGATGAAAAATAAAAATTTTTGGTTATCTGTAAATTTACGATTTTGGCCCTCTTCGGCCCCTCATAGCTGTGTAAGGAAACAAGTTACCAAAAATCTAATAGTAGAGCGCTAGGATAATTTTTCATAAGGAATCCTTTGGGAAAAAATTGCATCAAAATCGGACTAAAAATAAAAAAATGAAATTTTTGAAATTCACTCCTTTTGGGCCCATTTATCTCGTGAACGGTACATGCCATGTGACATCCGTTGGGCACACTTCAGATTGGAAATTTTCTAAGGGGTTTACTGAAAGAAACCCCATCAAAATCCGATAAATAATAAAGATTCTACAATCAAATATGTGAAAACAACCAACTTAACCCCTTTTGGCCCCTTTTTCTAAAATGGGCAGGGCCACGAACATTAAATTGTAGCCTGGGCTAAAGCATGTGCCAAGAAACATCATACTAAAATTTGAAAATGATCTGTTCACTGGAACCAAAGTTATGCTGTCCACAGACACAAAATATCCAATTTTACCCCTTTTTGGCCCCTTTTTTCTGAAACGGGTGGGGCCATAAACCCAAAATTAAAACCCGGGATAGCCATTATGCCAACAAACCACATATTGAAATTTGAAGATGATCCGTCCAGTAGAAACAAAGTTATGCTGGCCACAGACGCCGACACAGACGACTGCGCCATACCATAATACGACCACAAAATTTTTGCGGTTGTATAAAAAGATACAAAAGTCAGTAAACAGGAACTTGTGATTCGATATGGCCAAAAAGGGGAGGCGCAGCATAGGACCCATACTGAAGCACCATACCAAACATCAGGAGGTTGTCATGTGTGGTTGCTGAGAAAAATGTCACATAAGTATGTGTGACAGACGGATGGATGGATGGACAGAGGTAAAACAGTACACCCCCCTCCTTCAGAACAGGGGTATAATAATATATAAATGTCATTTCAAGTTATCATACACCAGAGCTAATTCTCAAAATGTGAAATTTTTCATATAAAAACTAAGTTTTTCCCGAAAAAATGTTTTAAGATTCTCCTCGAAATCATTAGGGACCTTCTTTTGATAAAGCCCAACACTGTGCTAAAACTTATAAAAATCTGTGAAGTCATTTCAAGTTATCATACAACATAAAGCTTATTTTAAAAATATGCACTTTTTCATAAAAAACAAAAATTGTTTTCCGATTTTCCGCAAAAACAAAAGGGAGCTTCCTTTGGTCCAGTTCAAGTTTGAGTATCAAAATCATTAAAATCCCTGAAGGCAATATTGAGTTTTCGTACAACATAGAGCCAATTCTCAAAATATGCACTTTTTCATATAAAAACAAAGTTTTTCCCCAAAAACTGTTTTCCGATTTTCCTCAAAAACAAAAGGGAGCTTCCTTAGGTCCAGTTCAAGTTTGAGTATTAAAATCATTAAAATCTTTGAAGGCAAACTTGAGTTATTCTATAACATAGAGCTAATTCTCAAAATATGCATTTTTCCATATAAAAACAAAGTTTTTTTTCCAAAAATCATTTTCCGATTTTCCTCAAAAACGAAAGGGAGCTTTCTTTGGTCAAGTCCAACCAAAATCTATGAAGGCAATCTTGAGTTACGGTACATCATAGAGCTAATTCTCAAAATATGCACTTTTTCATATAAAGGGCTACGCGGAACGCAGCATGATACGACCGCAGCATGTCGACCACTGAAATTTTAACAAGTGCAATATAAAGTGAATGTGGACACAGTAAAGAGCTTGACAGAGTAACTAGATGGACACAATAAGGTGACTGAAACAGTAAATAGCTGGACACAAACTAGGGAAAAAAAACCCCAAAAACATCTAAATCCGACGATAAATAAAGATGTTACATATTTGTGAAAATTGCAATTTTTACCCTATTGACCCCTTACAGATCGAAAACGCAAAATCCATTGACATACTACTGAAAGCTTAAGACAAGAGGAATGTAAAGCAAAAAATGCCATCGAAATCCGATGAAAAATAAAATTCTATGTAATCTGCATATTTGCAATTTAGGACCCGTTTGGCTCCCTCATCGCTCTGGAAGGAAACATGTTATCAAATATCTAATAGTTTAGTGCCATATTAAATTTTCATAAGAATCCACTGAAAAAAACTGCATCAAAATCGGACTATAAATTAAAAAAAAAAATTTTGTGATTCGCCCCTTTTGGGCCCATTTATCTCATGAACGGTACATGCGACATGAAATCCGTTGACATACTACTGATTGGAAATTTCCTCAGAAGCATACCCCATCAAAATCTGATGAACAATAAAAGTTCTACAGCCCATTATGTGAATACACCCAATTTTGCCCTTTTTGGCCCCTTTTTCAAAAACAGGAGGGGCCACAAAATCCAAAACCACTCAAAGTTTTTCTTTTGTGCCAAGGAACATTGTGTTAAAATTTCATAAGGATTGATCAACTGGAACTTAAGTTATTAACCAAAAACAGAAGTGTCTACAGACAACGACGCGGAGGATGACGACAGCGCCATGCCATTATACGACCTCAAATTTTTTGCGGTCGTATAATAAAAACGAAGAAGTTTTTTTCCCAAAAATCATTGTCTGATTTTCCTCAAAAACGAAAGGGAGCATCCATTGGTCAAACCCAACTTTGAGTATCAAAATCATTAAAAATCCCTGAAGCCAATCTTGAGTTATCATATGACATAGAGCTAATTCTAAAAATATGCACTTTTCGATATAACAAGAGGCTCTCAAGAGCCTGTATAGCTAAAATGGGCCATGGCTGGCATATGCAGCTAAAATAATCCCAATGTTTTAAGGGCATTAAAAAATTTGTTAATAGACACTGATGTTATATTATCTTAAATTTAACTATATTCCAGACTGGCAGCTATTTTAGATTTGGGTGCAGTTCTACTGTCACCTTTCTTGAAGGGGACCATTGAGTCTAATTTTGGTTCCAATTGACTAAATATTTTCAGAGGAGAACATCTTTAAATGCTTTACGATAGGCTTCCAATAGGTCTCAAGGTTAAACTATGTTCCCCACAGGGGCCATCTTGAAAGCGATGCAGACAAGCCAGGCAAATTTTTCAAAAGGGAACAACTATGGCTGGTTGTGACCAAGTAGGTTTTAATTATTGGGCAAGTAATTTCAGGAGAAGATCTTTTAATGTTTTCCCAATGGGTCAAATGTTAAATCTGAGGAGAAGATGTCCCAAAGGGTCCAATGTTAAAACTATGATCCCCACCGGCCGCCATCTTTGATATCACGCGGATCTGAAAAACAGCATTTTTGCAGGGGACCATCTGTGGACTATTGAGGCCAAGTTTGGTTTTAATTGGCCAAGTAGTTTCAGAGGACTCTATGGCAGCCATTTTGCATAAAGTAAAGACTTGAAAAACAACTCTTTTGCAGGGCGGCAACCTAAAGACTATTGTGCCCAAGTTTGGTTCCAATTGGCTGAAAAGTTTCAGAGAAGATCTTTGAATGTATTTTCCCATAGGGTCCAATGTTAAAACTATGATCCCCACTGTCGGCCATCTTGGATATAGCGCGAATCTGAAAAACAACTGTTTTGCAGGGGACCATCTAAGGACTATTGTGGCCAAGTTTGGTTTCAATTGGCCAAGTAGTTTCAGAGGAGAAGATCTTTGCAAGTGTTTTCCCATAGGGTCCAATGCTCAAAACTATGATCCCCGCTGACGGCCATCTTGGATATCACGCAGATCTGAAAAACAGCCTTTTTGTAGGGGACCATCTATGGACTATTGAGGCCAAGTTTGATTTTAATTGGCCAAGTAGTTTCAGAGGAGATCTTTGAAAGTATTTTCCCATAGAGTCTAATGTTAAAACTTGATCCCCGCTAGTGGCCATCTTGGATATCACGCGGATCTGAAAAACAACTTTTTTGCAGGGGACCATCTTAGGACTATTGTGGCCAAGTTTGAATTCAATTGGCCCAGTAGTTTCAGAGGAGAAGATCTTTGAAAGTGTTTTCCCATAGGGTCCAATGTTAAAACTATGATCCCTGCTGGCAGCCATCTTGGATATAGCGTGGATCTGAAAAACAACTTTTTTGCAGGGGACCATCTATGGACTATTGAGGCCAAGTTTGATTTTAATTGGCCAAGTTGTTTCAGAGGAGACCTTTGAAAGTATTTCCCATAGAGTCTAATGCTAAAACTATGATCCCCGCTAGTGGCCATCTTGGATGTCGCGCGGATCTGAAAAACAACTTTTTTGCAGGGGACCATCTTAGGACTATTGTGGCCAAGTTTGAATTCAATTGGCCCAGTAGTTTCAGAGGAGAAGATCTTTGAAAGTGTTTTCCCATAGGGTCCAATGTTAAAACTATGATCCCTGCTGGCAGCCATCTTGGATATAGCGTGGATCTGAAAAACAACTTTTTTGCAGGGGACCATCTACGGACTATTGTGGCAAAGTTTGGTTTCAATTGGCCAAGTAGTTTCAGAGGAGAAGATGTCCCATAGGGTCCAATGTGAAAACTATGATCCCCACCGGCCGCCATCTTTGATATCACGCGGATCTGAAAAACAGCATTTTTGCAGGGGACCATCTATGGACTATTGAGGCCAAGTTTGGTTTTAATTGGCCAAGTAGTTTCAGAGGAGATCTTTGAATGCATTTTCCCATAGTCCAATGTTGAAACTATGATCCCCTTGGATATCGTGCGGATCTGAAAAACAACTTTTTTGCAGGGGACAATCTAAGGACTATTGTGGCAAAGTTTGGTTTTAATTGGCCAAGTAGTTTCAGAGGAGAAGATCTTTGAAATTATTTTCCCAAAGGGTCCAATGTTAAAACTATGATCCCCACTGTCGGCCATCTTGGATATCGCACGGATCTGAAAAACAACTTTTTTGCAGGGGACCATCTAAGGACTATTTTGGCCAAGTTTGGTTTTAATTGGCCAAGTAGTTTCAGAGGAGAAGATCTTTGAAAGTATTTTCCCATAGGGTCCAATGCTAAAACTATGATTCCCACTGGTGACCATCTTGGATATGGCCCAGATCTGAAAAACAACTTTTTTGCAGGGGACCATCTAAGGACTATTGTGGCCAAGTTTGGTTTTAATTGGCCAAGTTGTTTCAGAGGAGAAATCTTTGAAAGTATTTTCCCATAGGGTCCAATGTTAAAACTATGATCCCCGCTGGCAGCCATCTTGGATATCACACGGATCTGAAAAGCAACTTTTTGAAGGGGACCATCTAAGGACTATTGTGGCCAAGTTTGGTTTCAATTGGCCCAGTAGTTTCAGAGAAGAAGATCTTTGAATGAAAAGTTTACGCCGAACGGACGACAGACGACGGACGGACGGACCACGGACGAAAACGGATGGCAAAAGCTCACCTTGGCTATAGCCATGTGAGCTAAAAACGCAGTTTTTCCCAAAAATCATTTTCTGATTTTCCTCAAAAACGAAAGGGAGCTTTCTTTGGTCAAGTTCAACTTTAAGTAAAAAAAATCATAAAAATCAGTGAAGGCAATCATGAGTTATGGTACAACAAAGAAAATGCTAACGGACGGACCGACGGACAGACAGACGGACGGACAGGCTGATTACTGTAGGGTGCCGCCATATCATGGCGGGGCCCTAATAATTAACCTACCACTTTTAGTTACTTAAGTATTGAGAAATGGACTTGAACAGAGAAACTTAACATGGCCACTAGACTGTGAAATTGAGGTCAAGGACAAAAGTCACCTACCAGACTGACATGTACTGTACAGCTCACATGAAAAACGCAAAATCCTTGTTGTCATCACCGACAAATTTTGCCAAACATGGAATTCCACCGAGATCTTGAACATGGACAAGTAATTGAGAACGTGGACAAATTATTTACCTGTGTGGACCTGTCATGACATCGTGTTGAACGTGGAATCATCACGGGTCAACTTTTACAAATCATTGTGTAGTCGTGAAAAATATAATTAAAAAGAATTGAGCTTAATATCAACAAGTGATCATTTTTCCCAAACATCATTAATTATAATCAGAAATTTTTGCAGGTTGAAGTTAAAATAGAATTTTCTTTGCCAACAAGTGTTCCAATGCAGATCGTCATAGTTATTTAGAATTACGATACTTGCAAGCCTCATGTTTTTGTTTGTCTCGTTGTCATGAAACAAGAGGCTCTCAAGAGCCTGTATCGCTCACCTGGCCCTTGATTAACATAGACATTTTATGTTAAAGAGCCCTTATATATAATTAAACTATAAATCCAATATCCCTAATTAGTTAAAGCGGAGAAGACCTCTGTTAGTTTAACATTGGACCCCATGGGAAACACTAAGTTCCCCGCTGGCTGCCATATTGGATATCGCGCTGACTTGAAAAAACACCTTTTTGCAAGGGACCACTCAATGACTATTGCGGCCAAGTTTTGTTCCAATTGGCTCAGTACATTCAGAGGAGAAGATCTTTGAATGTGTTTTCCCATAGGGTCCAATGTTAAAACTATGTTCCCCACTGGCGGCTATGTTGAATGTAGTGCGATCCTGAAAAACACCTTTTTTGTAAGGGACCATCCAAAAACTATTGTGGCCAAGTTTGGTACCAATTAGCTCAGTAGTTTCAGAGGAGAAGATCTTTGAAAATGTTTTCCCATAGGGTCCAATGATAAAACTATGTTTCCCGCTGGCGGCCATCTTAGAAATCAAGCGGACCAAAAAAAAACACCTTTTGGTTCCAATTGGCTCAGTAGTTTCCGAGAAATGTTTTCCCATAGGGTCCAATGATAAAACTATGTTTCCCGCTGGCGGCCATTTTGGAAATCAAGCGGACCTAAAAAACACCTTTTTTGTAAGGGACCACCCAAGGACTATTGTGGCCAAGTTTGGTTCCAATTGGCTCAGTAGTTTGAGAGAAGAAGATCTTTGAAAATGTTTTCCCATAGCACACCTCGTTGCACAGCATTGTCACATGTTGCACATGTCAGTAAACAGGAATGGACTATAATCATTTTTTTAAGGGTCCAATGATAAAACTATGTTTCCCGTTAGCGGCCATCTTGGAAATCACGCGAACCTAAAAAACACCTTTTTTGTAAGGGACCACCCAAGGACTATTGTGGCCAAGTTTGGTTCCAATTGGCTCAGTAGTTTCAGAGAAGAAGATCTTTGAAAGTGTTTTCCCATAGGGTCCAATGTTAAAACTATGTTTCCCGCTGGCGGCCATCTTGGAAATCGGGCAGACCTAAAAAACACAATTTTTAAAGGGGACCACCCAAGGACTATTGTGGCCAAGTTTGGTTACAATTGGCCCAGTGGTTTCAGAGGAGAAGATCTTTGAATAAAAGTTTACGGACGGACGGACGGACGACGGACACAAATTGATGGCAAAAGCTCACCCTGGCATAGCCAGTTGAGCTAAAAAAGGCATGAATATTCTGTCAAATCATTGTTCCTTCAAATATTTCCAAGCAGAAATTTGCATGGATGAAAATTAAAACAAAATATTCAATGTCAACAACAAGAATCCCTCGGCGTCGTATAGTTGCAAAATTGTCACTTGTCATGTCTTATCATGTCTCAGCTTTATAACTTTTGGCAGAATATTCTATCAAAAATCGTTGTCTATCAGATCTTTATCATAAATAGCTTAAAAAATTAAAATAAGCCTTAATATAGCACGTTTAAGCAGGAGTGCTTTCGGATGCCAATAGATTATACTAGAAGTGGGAGCAGTCGCAAACGACAGCTAATCCCCTCGCCCGCTGCCAAGAATTAATCTCAAGATGTATGAATGTTGAAGGTACATCCACTGAACATTAAGATAAATGATTTATAACATGTAGTATCTCAGATATAAACATTAATGAAAACTTAAAACCATGTCAGTCAAGTGTAAAATATAGGTCAAAATGACCCAATTATCATCTGAAGCTGCATGACTCTCAATGATGCATCCACTGACCAAAGGTGATTGATGTGCAACATGTAGTTTGTCAGATATGAACCTTAATGCAAACTTTAACCTGAGTCATTGAAGCGTGAAATGTAGGTCAGAGTAACCCAATTATCATCTAATGCAGCATCACTCTCCAAGATGCATCCATTGACCTCAGATGATTGATGTGCCACATGTAGTTTGTCAGATATGAACCTTATCGCAAACTTTAACCTGAGTCACTGAAGCGTGAAATGTAGGTCAGAGTGACCCAATTATCATCTGAAGCAGCATCACTCTCCAAGATGCATCCACTGACCTCAGATGATTGAGTTTGTCAGATATGAACCTTAACACAAACTTTAACCTGAATCATTGAAGCGTGAAATGTAGGTCAGAGTGACCCAATTATCATCTGAAGCAGCATCACTCTCCGAGATGCATCCACTGACCACAGATGATTGATGTGCCACATGTAGTTTGTCAGATATGAACCTAACGCAAACTTTAACCTGAGGTGGGACGAACGGACGGACGGGCGAGATACTATATCCCCTCCCCAACTCCGTTGGGCGAGGGGATAATAAATAGTATAGATATGCATAGGTAATTTTCTAAAAATAGAATTAAAAACCGACCAATGAAAAACATAGAAAGCAGCCACAGCCTGCTAAGCACACCTCGTTGCACAGCATTGTCACATGTTGCACATGTCAGTAAACAGGAATGGACTATAATCATTCTTTTTAACAGATTCAGTCATGCATAAAATGTAGTTTACTGACGGCATCCAAAACATGCATTGTTGTCATCCCACAATGCATCTTACATACTAATATGGTTGCCAAGGGACATGTAAGTAAGCAGGAATGGACTTTAACCATTCTACCTAACCAATTTGCTCATGCGTAAAATGTAGGTCAGAGACAGCAGCCGAAGCATGCATTGTTGTTGTCATCCCATAGTGCATCATACATACCAATATGGTTGATGTGGGCCAAGTTAGTAAGCAGGAATGGACTTTAACCATTCTACCTAACCAAGTCGCTCATGTGTAAAATGTAGGTCACAGACAGCATCCGAAGCATGGATTGTTGTTGGCATCCCAAAGTGCATCATACATACCAATATGGTTGATGTGGGCCATGTCAGTAAGCGGGAATGGACTTTAACCATTCTACCTAACCAAGTCACTCATGCGTAAAATGTAGGTCAGAGACAGCATCCGAAGCATGCATTCCAGTGGTCATCCCAAATTGTATCAGGCATACCAATATGGTTGATGTGGGGGCATGTCAGTAAGCAGGACTGGATCTTAACCATTCTTCCTAACCGGACGCAGTCGCAGATGCTAGGGGTATCACATAAGCCCCCCTCACTTCGTGAGGTGAGCTAAAAATCAATATCTCAGATAATATGAATACAATTAGGTAGAGGCCATTGAAGCATCCTTTTACAAACAAATACACATCCAGAAATGTTGAATGTTTTATTTACATCCCATTTGTTTACGTTTATGAACTACGATACGATTGTGACAAATAAATATATGTTAGTCCCAGGATACGACTGAAGAAGGATGTAAATATTCCTCGATTTGTGTTTGCAACAAAATCAAACATATGTACATGTAAAAATTCCTCTGTGTGGTCGCGATGGTTCAATGAGGATTCTGTTTTCATAAATTTGTCCACGTTGGGTCACGTATTTTAAGGTGGACATCCGCGATTGTCCACCCTGCTACACGGAATTACCCAATCAGTTCACATCGCGATAATCCACCCAAAAACAAGGACTTTGAGTTCATCCGTCTGAGCTGTACACTACTATCCAAGACCAACCTACATAACAAATATTATCAACCTACCACTTCTAGTTATAGAGAAATGGACTTCAGCAGAGAAACTTATCAAGGTCACTTGACTGTGCAATTGAGGTCAAGGTTACATGACATTATGTCCATCAGGTAGCACTTGTTTAGAACTACCACTAGACCAAATATGATGTTCCTACATCAAAGGGTTTTCAAAATATCCTGTATTAAGTAAAAGTTAAACACCGTCCCCATACTTTGCACACCTATGTCTCGCTTTCCGCGACTTTTGTTGTGGGCAAGACAAATATCATGGGGTCTGGAAAACAACTATTTTTACTGAAATTGTTGTGAGTGAATACTATGATGTTTAATGCACGGCATGCTAGCATTGGTTTGTCTAGTAGCATATGTTTTAAAGTAGAATTTGGGCAATTTCTTACCTGAGTGTGTGGAATTTCTACCCCTATGGACAAAAATTTAACTAAATCTTGAAAATGAATAGTAATACCCAATAATTGGCATTAGCTTATGCTTTCTTAAGATATTTCAGTTTACGTCCACAGCAATTTGAAACAGACAAGTCCTTTTTCAGACTTCTGGATATTTATGAAAATTATGTATTAGACTTCTGAATATTTATGAAAATTACTTGTTAACCACATGAAAAGATTTGCCCATAAAATAATAGATTCAAATTTATCTACAATTTATACAGTATGTATGTGTAGATATATTAAAAAGAGCACATTCCGCAATAATCTACTATTACTTACCATAGCAACATATTTATACTGTTGTACAACATGGCGAATTTTTCTGAATTCTTCTTCCAAGTTATTTTGCCAGACATCCTTGATTCCATATTCTGTCTGAGCTATTGATGGCATATTTCCAGCATCCCGTGTTCAGTTACAAATTATAAAAGTCTTCTATCAATTTCTTGTGCTATAAATAAAGACAAGCACAATAAAAATTATTTGAATTTGTAAAGAAAGAAAAACAAGAGGCCCTCAAGAGCCTTTATTGCCAACCTGGGTCTTATGCTGCACTATATTCAATGTTAATCTATAGTATGTTCCCTTCTGGCAGCCATCTTGGATGAGATACAAACATAGGTAATCAACGATTACAGAGTTCGCCTCATTATGGCACTTTGTCACAGTAACAGAATTTTGACTGGATGTTGACATCACATTTGCATGCCTAAGCAAGGTTACATGATCCTACCATGTATAGTGACTGAGATCTGAACTTGTGTGAAAACTTGGACATAAATCACTCATGCGTAAAACATAAGGCAAAGTGACATACTTTTGCCTGGATGCTGATTTACCATCAGGTATGCATGCCTATGCAAGGTTACATTAATCTACCATGTACAGTGACTGATTTCTGCACTTGTCCAAAAACTTGAATGTAAATCAATCAAGTGAAAAAAATAGGTCAATGTTGGATGCTGATCTATCATCAGAGATGGATGCATATTCAAGGTTACATGATCCTACCATGTACAGTGACCTCGTCCGAAAACTTGGATGTAAATCAATCAAGTGGAAAACATAGGTCAAAGTGACCTGATTTTGTCTGGATGCTGATCTACCATCAGAGTTATATGCATATGCCAGGTTTCATGATAGTACCATGTATAGTGACTAAGATCTGAACTCGTCCTCAAACTTGAATGTAAATCAATCAAGCATAAAATATAGGTCAAGGTGTCCTAATTTTGCCTGGATGCTGACCAATCATCAGAGATGCATGCATATGCAAGGTTACATGATCCTACCATGTGAAGTGACTGAGATCTGAACTTGTCAGGAAACCTGAATGTAAATCAATCAAGCGTAAAATATAGGTCAAAGTGACCTAATTTTGCCTGGATGCTGATTCACCATCAGAGTTGCATGCATTTGCAAGGTTACATGATCCTACCATGTAGAGTGACTAAGATCTGAACTCATCTGAAAACTTGAATGTTATTCACTCAAGTGTAAAATATAGGTCAAAGTGACCTAATTTTGCCTGGATGCCGATACACCATCAGAGTTGCATGCATATGGAAGGTTACATGATCCTACCATGTATAGTGACTGAGATTTGAACTCGTCCGAAAACTTGAATGTAAATCAATCAAGCGTAAAATATAGGTCAAAGTGACCTAATTTTGCCTGGATGCTGACCTACCATCAGAAATGCATACATATGCAAAGTAACATGATCCTACCATGTATAGTGACTGAGATCTGAACTCGGACGTAAACTTGAATGTTAGTCGTTCAAGCGGAAAATATAGGTCAGAGAGACCCAATTTTCTTGGAGGCTGTGAGATAGCCCAAGATGCACCTGCATGCAAAGTTTGATGACCCTACCATGCATAGTTGCAGAGATATATTCCAAAATGCGGACGCGGACCCCGGGGGTACTCTAATAGTCCCCCTCAACTTCGTTGAGGCGAACTAAAAATAAAATTCATAAACTTTAAAGGGCCTTCCAAAGTATATCATGTTTAAGTTTAATTGAAACAAGCAGTTCCAGAGGAGAAGATCTTTAATTTGTGCATTTCCAATAGGGCAGAATAAACAAGAGCTGTTGCCAAATGGCAACCAAATATACCCCCCGCTCATCGAACACTGAATCAATATGGTTTAAGTGTAAATTCAAGTTGGTGTGGACACAATTCAGGTGTGGACACAATACAGGTGTGGACACAGTTCAAGTGTGGACACAATACAAGTATGGACACAATGATATAATCTTCAAGAAAGATCTTTTCACAAGGGTTCCAATAAAAATACTCTATGGAAATCAGACAGATAGAAAATTCATATTTGACATTTTACACAAAAATCATTAAAGCATTAGAGAAATTTTAAAAACAACTTTTAATGAAAAAAGAGTTTAATTTCACAATATCTACGCTTTAAATTAATTCTTTAAAAAAAAAAGACCATTGCAGAAGAAATCAACTAAAATCACAGTCAAATAACCTCCCCTCCCTGGTTTTGTACAATAATTATAATCCTTCATTCACATCTCCATATAGTATCCTTCCTTTGTCTAAAGTTTCATTTAAATCTTTCAAGTGGTTTAAGAGGAGTTGCGCTTACGAGGAAACCAATACATAGGGAATCAACTAAAAGTCATAGTTGAATTATCTCCCCTTCCTGGTTTCGGACAATAATTATATTCCTTCATGCACATCTCTAATAGTGTTCTTCCTTTGTGTAAAGTTTCATCAAAATCCTTCCAGAGGTTTAAGAGGGGTTGAGCTTACGAGGTAACCCATAAATATGGAATCAATGAAAATTCTAAGACCAACTATCTCCCCTTCCTGCATTCCAACAATAATCATATTCCTTCATGCACATTTACCTATAGTGTTCTTCCTTTGTGTAAATTCTCATCATAATGCTTTCAGTGGTTTAAGAGGAGTTGCGCTTACGAGGTAACCCATACATAGGGAATCAACAAAAAGTCAGTCAAATTATCTCCCCTTCCTGGTTTCAGACAATAATTATATTCCTTCATGCACATCTCCATATAGTGTTCTTCCTTTGTGTATAAGTTTCATTAAAATCCTTCTAGTGGTTTAAGAGGAGTTGCGCTTACGAGGTAACCCATACGTAGGGAATCAACAAAAAGTCAGTCAAATTATCTCCCCTTCCTGGTTTCAGACAATACTATATTCCTTCATGCACATCTCCATATAGTGTCCTTCCTTTGTGTAAGGTTTCATCAAAATCCTTCAAGTGGTTTAATTAAGAGGAGTTGCGCTTATGAGAAGTGTGGACAGACAGACGGACAGACAGACAGGGTGATTCCATATACCCCCCAAACTTTGTTTGCTGGGGATATAAAAAAAATCTGTGTTTCTGGTAACCCGACTGACCCTAGATTTTTGGGGCAAAAAATGCCTACCCTAAAGCTTATTTGTCAATTTTTAAAGAAACACTGTTTAAGTCCAGATGTCTATGTAAAAAGTTTTGGAAAAATAACTAGAGAATGTGTCTATAAGACAAGGATGCCCCCCCCCCCCCCCCCAACAAATTTTTCACAATAGATAGCCCAAGTCAATCAGGCATAAAAATTAGTTCCTGGTCACTGAATCATGAGGAATTACCTTTACAGATGATTGTTCAATAAACTTTTGTTGAATAATGGAAAGAAAAAAAAATACCATGCTAAAGGATTTTAAACATTAAATATTGGTCAAGTTATAAAATTATCCATGAATTATGTAGTATTCACCAAGTAAACATCTAGCTGTTTGAAATGGGCCTAATGCAAAAATTTAACAAAGTCATTCAAGCAGAAAATAAACCAAAAGTCACTAAAGCAAAAAAAGGTAGGTCAAACTGGCCTTGTTTTGGATAGTACTCATCCAATTAATTTATGAACAACATTGGGATAGCATGTTAAGTCAATGAGAAACGGACTTAAATGCAAAATTTAACAAAAGTCACTCAAGCACAAAATATAGGTCATAGCAACCTAATTATCAATGATTTGGGTAGTACTCATCAAGGCCATCAATTTAATGAAACATCATTCTGGTATAATGCGTACTTGTTGAGAAATGGACTTTTAATGCAAAATTTAACCAAAGTCACTCAAGCATAAAATATAGGTCAAAGCCACCTAACTGTCAATGTTTTCGGTAGTACGCATCAAGGCAATTAATTTGATGAAACATCATATTGTTATAATGCGTATTTGTTGAGAAATGGACTTCAATGCAAAATTTAACCAAAGTCATTCAAGCGTAAAATATAGGTCAAAGCCACGTAACTGTCAATGTTTTGGGTAGTACTCATCAAGGCAATTAATTTGATGAAACATAATATTGTTATAATGCGTAGTTGTTCAGAAATTGACTTTAACGCAAAATTAAACCAAAGTCACTTTAGCGTAAAATGTAGGTCATGGATCCCTAATTGTTGGTGAATCTGTTAGTACTAATCAAGGTGCATGTACTGATGTAATATTATTAAAATACCACAAGAGGTTGCCAATATATGGACCTGAACACAAAACTTAACATCGGGACGTATGGACGTACGCACAAGGGTAAATCTATATGCCCCTTCAACTTCGTGGCGGGGCATAAAAAAAAATGCCTACCTACCAACCCGAATTTTAAAGATTATGTTACCGGAAACACAGGGTTTTTTTTAGGCCTAGGTTCTTACTGCCAATCCAGCCTGCCTGATTGGCTTTAGATTTGAAATGGTTTCCAGTGCTTCCCTTAAATTTCGGCAAAAGCTGTCATCACTGTACTTGACCTAGAAACAATAATCAATAACTCATGTGAATCAGTTTTCTCAATGAATTTTCTGAAAGATGGTTGACAGGTAGATGTAAATTAAAAAGAGAGAAAATTGAATGTGCAGGTCTGTGTAACAGGAATGACATTTATTTCCAAATTTAAACTAGAGCTGTCGGCAGAGCCAGACTAATACCAACCGCAACTGCATTTGAGTACCAAGGCATGTCATTTTGAAATTGGACCTTCAGCCACATGGTAATTGGAAAGTAAATATAACAGAAATAAAGCCTGTCATGACTGAAATTACAGGTTTTATTCCAATCAGTTCATATCTGGTACTTCATTTAAAATAATATATAATTCGGTGGATACAATGCTGATTCAACCAAGCTTTCGGCACAAAATGAGCAAGGATTTACTATCATTAAGGTCAAAGGTCAAAGTCAAGGTCAAAGTCAAGGTCACATAAATTTGTAATGCGACACATAGTCATTCCATGATGCATCCACACACCAACTAAGTTTGATAATCCTAGATGCTACGGTACAAAAGTTCTGCTCCGGACACGGTTTTACTATCATAAAGGTCAATGTCAAGGTCACAGAGACCTAAATTAGGTACGTGGCACATCGTCTTCCCATGATGCATCCACACACCAAGTTTGATAATCCCAGGTGCTACGGTACAAAAGTTCTGCTCTGGACACGAAATGCACATGATTTTACTATCATAGAGGTCAAAGTCAAGGTCACAGTGACCTAAATTTGGTACGTGACACATCGTCTTCCCATGATGCATCCATACACCAAGTTTGATAATCCTAGATGCTACGGTACAAAGTTCTGCTCCGGACACGAAAGGGGACGGACGGACAGACGTGGTGATTCCTATATACCCCCCAAAACTTCGTTTGCGGGACATTGCAAAACAGTTGCGTCGATATAGGCCTAGAAACACAGCATACATCTTACACTGGAATAGGGTTAGGGTTAAAAACCCATATGAGGTCAATATTACAGTGTTACATACAAATAGTGAAGGTTTCTTGAGACATTATAGATTTTTATCACTTTAGTTAGAATGTGTTATCTGCTACAATTCGTCACAACAGAATTCAGGAGGAGCACAATTTTTGGTTTGATCATGAAATACTGAAAATGACATAATATTGATAATTTATTTGACATGTTGACTATTTATTTGCCAATGGATTGGCAAGCTTTTTTGAAAAGCTTATACTTGTTTTCATTTATATTTCCCACTGACAGCAATCTTTGGATAAGCCATATAAGGTATCAACATAAAATCAAAGCCTTTGAAGAGGACCACCCAGACATTGTGACCATACTTAGTTCCAATTAGCTCAATGGTTTCAGAGATGAAGAACCTTTAAATTCATAATGTCCTGCAGGCAGCCATCTTGGATGAAGTTTGCAAGTTTGAAGAGAATCATTAATGGACTATTTTGACCAAGTTTCATTCCCATTCAGGAATTAGTTCAGTAGCTTAAGTTTCTTTGAACACATTTCCCATAAATGCATTTGACATAGGGTCCTTTGTTTATCTATGTTTCCTGTTGGCAGCCATCTTGGATGAGTTACAAAATAAAAATCACATACTTAGAAGGGGATCGACCACCCAAGGACTATTTTGATCAAGTTCAGTTTCCATTGGTTCAGTAGTTTCAGAGGAGAAGATCTTTGAATGCATTTCTCATAGGGTCCTATAAATATGTTCCCCGCAGGCAGCCATTTTGGACGAGGTACGAACATAAAAATCACAAACTTTGAAGGGGACCATGCCACCCAAGGACTTGTGAACAAGTTTGATTCCAATTTGCTAAGTAGTTTCAGAGAAAACAAGAGCTGTCGCCAAAAGGCAAACAGATAATTATTGACAAGTGCAATTAAAAGAGCAGGTGAGTTAATCTCCTATTTATTAGTTTCGAGGCTGTCCTTGAATGTCAGTGAATGTTGGGTTTGGTGTCGGACATACACCCAATTTCACCCAAAATTCACAGAAGTATGCCTCTGTTTGTACTTTACACCCAATTTCACTGCAGTCTGACTTTAGTGATTTAAGCTCAATGCGACTTGATTCTCCCCTTCTTATCACAGATTACTGCGAGACAGTTAATTTCAGATTAGTCTCCAAAAAAAAATCTCTTATCTAAACACCACAAAGGACAAGGTGTGATAAGGGGTTGATTTGGCCCAAGATTCCAGTGAATTTTTAAGTTGCCCCTCAAGATTATCTTTCACATTCGTTTCAAATGTTGAAATATCATTTCCAGGAAAAATACAAAAGTTAGAACCAATGACATCACAAAAGGTCCAGTTCTGACGTCATGAAAAAAGGTTACTTTTGAGCATTTTCATAGAAATATACCGAATTTGGCAGATTTTCGAACAGTTTTCCTAACCGGAAATATCGAGCACATTCAAGAACCAGTTTGATGATTTACCAACTTATTGGTACACATGAACTGAACCTCTCATATAAATATGTTTGTGGTTCTTGCATGTGCTCTATATTTACTATGCAGAAAAAGTAGTCAAAATTGGTCAAATTTGTCATTTTTTGACAAAATCTTCAATTTGTCCTTTCTTCTACACTCAAAAACTCAGTAATGATATATCAATGTTTGAGAAATGTTACTGTTTACTGAAAAGCCATACCCATGGAATATTTCAATGAGAAAATTCTATGAATTCAACAAAATTTATTTTTCAGGCCAAATAAGGCCCTTACTGCCCCTACTAATTTAATGTCTATTGAGGGCAATAAAACCTCTACATATCAATTACCTGTTCGACTGACTAAATTCAATGATTGACAAGTGACAAGTCAACATTGTTATGATTGTATAAATTTCAATATAATTACTGGGAATGACACATCATTTTCTTGAAAATATATTTGATTTATATAAGGCCACATGACAACTTCCATACAAGACCATTTAAAAAGTTCACTTTTGACTTGAAAAATTAAGTCGTTATTTCTGTTTATTTTTGTCGCTAATTAGGTTCAGTAGGATCATTTATACTATTTGGAATGATTTTTTTAACAGGGGCATATATAGAATTATGATTTTTTTGTCTTTTAAAAATGTTGCTAATGCCACCATTTTTTTTACGGACATTTGACGGACAATGTGACATTTGGAACAAGAAAAATAGCATATCTTGCTTAATTCCTGAAATGTTAGAATACAAAATTGATTTAATGTTCTTTAATTGACATTGATTATTTCTAAAATTAACAAAGTCATTCGTTTTGAATTAAATTAAAGTAATTATTGCAGAAAACATCTAACGTCACCCTTTGACGGAACATTTTGTGTCTAATGTCACCATTTGACGGAATGTATTGTGTCTAATAACAGCTTTTGACGGAACATATTGTGTCTAATGTCACACACTGACGGAACACATCGCGAAAGGTTAATTTAAAGTTCTGTTATTAACTGTAATTATTTCCCAGGTCAAGCAAGTCATCTATTATAGAGTATTTTAACAGTATTATTTCAGAAAACATTGTATCTAAATAGATCACACTTGAAAATAACATTGTGTCTAATGTCACCAGCTGACGGATCATATCGTGTCTAATGTCATCTATTGACGGAAATAGTTGTGTCAAATGTAACCAATGTTGTGCTGGCTGTGCCAAATGTGCTCAACAGCAGCATGAAAATAAAATGCATGGGTGTTCCACAGATCAAATGTGTCGCCTGCACTATAAATATTAAAGAATTCCTGTGTTTGAAATAGAATTACGAAGTCCATGTTGCACATTTACATGCATTATATACTGAAGCGTGCATTCCTCATAGTTTGATAGAAAAATACAGAGCTGTACCAGAGTTGAGGATAGGGAGGCATACTATAAGACTCGATAACCTACAGAGCAAGTTCATGATCATACGGAATTCTGGAATCAAATGAAAAGAAAGGAAAACAAAATACATGATGCACATCTGCAATATACATTAAAACATTCCTGCAAATTTGGTTGAACAATATTAAGTTGTAAAGGAGGAGTTGTGGAAATGGAGACATATCCTAAACTCAAAAAAAACCAAAATGACAAAGTCCAAAATGTGTAGAATCTGAAAAAAGGGTAAAAAATACAAAGCAGTTGATTAGGAGTTGTGGATAATGGAGACGTACCCTCAAGACTCAAATAAGCTAAGGGTCACCTGACTGTACCATCGAAGCTTAGGGCTAGAAAATGGCATTAATCCATTGATGCTGTATAAATTTATTACAATGTTGTTGCTAACTCTGATGGGTGCAATATGTGGAGCAGATCATACTTGCCTTCACGGCTTATCTGATGATTCTCCTGATATTTGATGGTTTCCCTCTTGTTTGGGCATTTAAATGCTATTTCTGTATTTATTTAATACAAAGTATGTGTTATCCATATATTGCCAGGCCATTTGGGTTGTTTCTTCTGATTTATGACATTCTTTTTTTCAAATA
>MJUU01019760.1:55088-72988 GCA_002080025.1 Modiolus philippinarum
CCGAGCTATGAGGGGCCGAAGGGGGCCAAAATCGTAAATTTACAGATTACCTTAAATTTTTATTTTTCATCGCATTTCGATGGGATTTTTTTCATTTGATTCCTCTTGATATAAGCTTTCAGCATCATGCAATTGATTGGGCGTAGCTCTTACCGTTTCTGAGCTATAGAGGGTCAAGGAGGAATCATAAGGAGTCATAAGGGCTAATTTTTATTTTCCCTACTTTGTGTCCAGCTAATTACTTGGTCAATCTCCTAGTTGCGTCCATCTAATTATTGTGTCAAGCTCTTTCCTATGTCCATACTCACTTTAAATTACACTTTTTCAAATTTCAGTGGACGACATGCTGCGGTCGTATCATGCTGCGCTCAGCGTAGCCCTTTATTTTTATATTTGCCTTAGTTTGTGTGCAGGTAATTGCTGGGTTTAGTTCTTTATTGTGTCCATTTAATTACTGTATCAAGCTCTTTACGGTGTCCTCATTCACTATGAATTACGCTTGTTCAAGTTTCAGTGTTCGACATGCTGCCCTCGTTGTAGCCCTTTATTCAAAATATGTAAAATCTTTATTTTTTTATCGAAATTCGATTAGACTTTTTTCCTTGGATTCTTCTTGATTAGTCGCACAGCAACAAATTTGGCATAATTCTTAATGTTTCCGATCTTTAAGGGATTAAAAGGACTAATTTTTATGTCCTCTGTTTGTATCCAGCTAATTACTGTGTCAAGCTCCATATTGTGTTCACATTCACTTTAAATTACACTTGTTCAAATTTCAGTGGTCGACATGCTGCTGTCGTATCTTGCTGGGTTCGGCCCTTTTTTAAAATTTTGTCAGAAACCTGAGCACCTTGTATAATTTTTCAGAGTTTTTCATCAAAATTTGAAAGAAATGTTACGGCTACTTTGATATGTTTTGCACTTTAGTCATCTTCCCAAGTCAAGTGTTTGCGATCCACGTAGATCCCCACATTGAGGGGAGCTACGTGGATCACAAACACTTGACTTGGAAAGATGCACTTTAGTAGTACACAGAAAATTTTTGTCTAGAGGCAATCTCAGACCCTCTTAAGAATCTTTTTCAACTTTTATCAGAGTGTTAGGTACAAAAAATATACCATATGAACCTGTGAACCTGCTTTTTTCAGATTGATTCATCAAATTTTGAAGAAGTTATTGCTACATTGGTATTTTTCAACAAAAAAGTGGAGGTATACATGTACATGTATCATTGTGTCCATACTTATGTTGTGTTCACAATTGTACTATGTTCTCAACAGTAATGTGTCAACACTCACTTAAATTTGCACTTGCCATATTGATTCAGGGTTCAATGAGCATTGGTATAACTGGCTGCCCATTAATGTTTAGTATGTGACAGCTGTCTGGCAGTACTATAGTTGTAGACATGTGACCTTGACATTGCCCTTAGGCAATTTTTAGAAGAAGTTGATGATCTTTTAATGGGAGGAGTTCCTTTTGGCATGTGTCTTCCTCATACAGTACAAGTAAGGACTTATTGTGATAGATTTCCCAATCTGACAAGGAATCGAACTGAGCTCGGAAAATAGGTCGGAATTGCCTGAATACTCGGAACTGAGCTCGGAGAATAGGTTGGAATTCTAAATTTACCTCGGAATTTTTTTTCTGACCTATCAAATGACCTGAGAAAGAAGATTGGATATTTTTTCTGACCTATTGTATGAGCTCGGAATTTTTTTTCCAACCTCAGATTAGCTTGGAAAATTTTCCAACCTCATTTCAAGGCCTTAGGGTATACATGTATATATGTGTAATATACATGTACACACTGAAGTAAATAAAGTTTTAAAATACTATACTTTCCAAGTGGTAGCATGTCTTATTTTACATAGTTGTTTAAAGGATTAGATAAATTATCTTACTGATTATCAGATTTTTCAATATAAATTGTATGGAGGAGTTGGAAAGATCTCTATATTTTGTTATGAGTGATTGGGGAAGGTTTGCGCTCAATAAAACTAGTTTAACCCCGTCACAGCAGGTTTGCACCTGTCCTAAGTCAGGAAATTTATTAAGCCTTTGTGTGTCTAGTCTGTTTTCTAGTTAGCTTACTTTATGTCTACAGGAGTCTAGGATGATGTTTATTTTGCTGAACTTGATTACTCTTTATTTAGGGGCCGACTCCGACCTGCTGTTTGGTGTGGGATTCCTTCACCGTTCATTGAAGATCTTATGGTGGCTTTGAGTTGTTATTACTCCCCTTTGGGTGGTTGTCTCTTTGACACATTCCCCGTTTCCCTTCTTTTTTCTATTTGTTGAAAATTTTACACATGTATTCATTCTTCAATCTTTTAAAAAAATTTGAATAAGGGTAAAGGTGTAAAGAATTAATCATTTGAAATATTTATTAATTGAATAGCCAACATTTTTATTTCATTTATTAAGATTTTGCAAGGACATCAATACATGGCTGACTGCATCAACATGATCAATCTGATCAAACATATATGTGTATTTTCTTTTGTCTTTATAGGTTTAAAGTATACAGTGCAGAAAATTCAATTAAAATTTAAAGAATTTTCACACTAATATCCTTTTTGGTAAAAAAAAAGTCCTAAACAAATCCATAATAAAAAGATGCATCCTCCATTTTCTTTGTTGTTGATCAATCCATGTTCATTTAAAATTGTAAACAAAAAGTCTCAATTTCCATGCTGTTTTTGACCTACAGAGGTGGGAATTCCAATCTCAGCTCGGAATCTTCTGCTTCTAATTTCATGAAATAAATATTTTATACTACAATAATAATATATATCCTTATTGTGACCAACAACGATTCTTTATATATGATTTTTTAACATAGCAATTCCAATGAGTTTGTGCTGTAATTGGTAAGGCAGGAGTCTAGTAAAGGAGACGACCCTGGTTCAAATCCCACTTTTTCAAGGTTTTAAAATCTTAATCTTTGAAAATTTTATGGATAAACTGAAGAGTTCTCAAAGTCTGGCCTTGACAAAAATAAAAAAGTAGAAATATCCTTTGTTCTAACTGGGGTGAGATTGCTGGGGTGATTTGACTCAGATCACCCCTGCTAGAACAGAGGAGCTGGGATATAAGTAAATGTAATATTGTTGTTTTATCAAAGACCCCTCCCACCTCAGTTATTCTCAGATGTTAAACTAAATGGCCAAATAGCAGTAGTGACAGTTTCACCCACTATAGAAATATGGGGAACTCCAGTTGTAATTTTTTATCATTTTGAAATGAAGTTGTTATACCCCCCACAAACAAAGTTTAGGGGGGGTATATAGGAATCACCCTGTCTGTCTGTCTGTCAGTCCGTCTGTCCACACTTCTCGTAAGTGCAATTCCTCTTAAACCACTTGAAGGATTTTGATGAAACTTTACACAAAGGAAGGACACTATATGGAGATGTGCATGAAGGAATATAATTATTGTCAAAAACCAGGAAGGGGAGATAATTCGACTTTGACTTTTTGTTGATTCCCTATGTATGGGTTACCTTGTAAGCGCAACTCCTCTTAAACCACATGAAGGATTTTAATGAAACTTTACACAAAGGAAGGACACTATATGGAGACGTGCATGAATCATTGTCTGAAACCAGGAAGGGGAGATAATTCGACTTTGACTTTTCTTTGATTCTCTATGTATGGGTTACCTCGTAAGCACAACTCCTCTTAAACCACATGAAGGATTTTGATGAAAATTTACACAAAGGAAGAACACTCTATGTAGATCTGCATGACAGAATATAATTATTATTGGAAAGCAGGAAGGGGAGATAATTGGACTTTGAATTTTGATTAATTCCATATGTATGGGTTACCGCGTAAGCTCAACCCCTCTTAAACCACATGAAGGATTTTGATGAAACTTTACACAAAGGAAGAACAGTATGTGGAGATGTGCATGAAGGAATATAATTATTATCCGAAACCAGGAAGGGGAGATAATTCGACTATGACTTTTAGTTGATTCCCTATGTATTGGTAACCTCGTTATAAGCCCAAGTCCTCTTAAACCACTTGAAGGATTTTATATATATATAATGAAACGTGAGACAAAGGAAGGATACTATATGGAGATGTGTATGAAGGAATGTAATTATGGTACAAAACCAGGAAGGGGGGTAATTTGACTTTGATTTTCGTTGATTCCTTCTGAAATGATTTTTTTTTGTTTTTTCAAAGAAATAATTTAAAGCGTAGATATTGTGAAATCAAACTCTTTGCGAGACACACTTTTTTCATTGTAATCCTCTTGAAAAGTTGTTTTCAAAATTATTCTAATGCTTATGATTTTTGTGTAAAATGTCAAATATGAATTTTCTATTTGTCTGATTTCGACAGAGTATTTTCATTGGAACCCTTGTGAAAAGTTCTTTCTTGAAGATTGTATCATTGTGTCCATGCTTGTATTGTGTCCACACTTGAACTGTGTCCACACCTGTATTATGTCGACACCAACTTAAATTCACACTTACCATATCGATTCAGGGTTCAATGAGCGGGGGGTATATTTGGCTGCCATTTGGCGACAGCTCTTGTTGATACTATAGATATTTTTAGCTCACCTGGCCTAAAAAGCCATGTGAGCTATTGCCATCACTTGGCGTCCGTCGTCCGTCCGTCGTAAACTTTTTCAAAAATCTTCTCCTCTGAAACTGCTAGGCAAATTTTTACCAAACTTGGCCTGAATCATCACCAGGGTATCTAGATTGAAAATTGTGTTCGATTAGTCTGAGGACCAAACAACATGGCTGCAGTTACTAAAAAAAGCACATAGGGGTAAATTGCTGTTTTTAGCAAATAACTCAAAAATCATTACAGATATAAAAAATCTGACATGGGGTAAAAGTGATCAGCATGACAAGATCTACCTGCCCTGCAATTTTGAAGAAAATCCGAAAACCCATCTTAGATTCATTGCCCTTTTTCTGTGAAAATTTCAAAATTTTGATATTCTTTATTTTTTATCACAAAAACTATAACAGATAGAGGTCAACTTTAGATTACAAAAATGTTCAGCATATCAAGATCTACCCACCTTGAAATTTTGAAGAAAATCTGACTACCCATCTAGGGGTTATTGCCCTTTATTGGTCAAATTTAAGAAATTTGATACTTTTTGTCATCAATTTAAAAATTCTTCTCCTCTTAAGCCATTGGGCCAATTGTTACCAAACTTGACCTGAATCATCACCAGGGTAAACAGTTTCGAAATTGTGTTCGATTAGTCCGAAAACCAAGCAACATGGCTGCTGTTACTAAAAATAGAACAAAGTGGTAAATTGCATTTTTTTTTTCAAATAACTTGAAAACGGTTACAGATATCAAAAGTCTGATTGGGAGTGAAAATAATAAGCATGTCAAGATCTACCAGCCCTGCAATTTTAAAGAAAATCCGAAAACTGGTGTTGGAGTTATTGCCCTTTTTCCGTAAAATTTTCTTAATTTTAATATATTTTATTTCTGTGCCCCCATATCCAGAATCAGGGGTATATTGTTTTTAGCTCACCTGGCCTAAAAGGCCATGTGAGCTTTTGCCATCACTTTGCTTCCGTTGTCCGTCCATTGTCCGTCCGTCCGTCGTCTGTCAACAATTTCAAAAATCTTCTCCTCTGAAACTGCTGGGTGAATTGTAACCAAACTTGGCCTGAATCATCAACAGGGTATGCAGTTTCAAAATTGTGTTCGATTAGTCCGAGGGTCAAACAACATGCATGGCTGCTGTTACTAAAAATAGAACATAGGGGTAAATTGCTGTATTTTGCAAATAACTCGAAAACCGTTACAGATATCAAAAATCTGACGGAGTAAAAATGATCAGCATGGCAAGATCTACCAGCCCTGCAATTTTGAAGAAAATCTTAAAACCCAGCTTAGAGTTATTGCCCTTTTTGCGTAAAATTTTCAAAATTTTGATATTTTTCATTTTTTATCAAAAAAACTTTAACAGATAGAGGTCAACTTTAAATTGATAAAATGTTCAGCATATCAAGATCTATCCACCCTGAAATTTTGAAGAAAATCAGAAACCCTTTGTAGGAGTTATTGCCCTTTTTTCACCAAATTTTTAAATTTTTTTGTATTTTTCGTCTTTTATTTCCAAAACTATAGAAGATGAAGGTTAAGTGTAAATTGATGAAATGTTTCAAAACTGCTGTTGAAAATTGTTTGTTGATCGCCATTTTCAAAATGGCTGCCAAAAAAAGGCGGGAAAATGCAACATTGTCCGATTTCAATAAAAATTGGTTTCCAAATAGATATTGATGTTGCGACTTCAAAACCAGTGTTGAAAATTTTTCGTTGATCATCATTTTCAAAATGGCCGCCAAAAAAGGCGGGAAATTCAACATTGTCCGATTTCAATGAAATTTGGTTTCCAAATAGGTATTGATGTGGCAACTTCAAAACTGATGTTAAAAATTGTTCATTGACTGCCATTTTCAAAATGGCTGACAAAAAAGGCAGGAAAATTCAACATTGTCTGATTTCAATGAAATTTGTTTTCCTAATAGATATTGATGTTGCTACTTCAAAACCGGTGTTGAAAATTGTACATTGACCGCCATTTTCAAAATGACCACCAAATAAGGCGGGAAAATTCAACATTGTCTGACTTCAATAAAATTTTGTTTCCAAATAAATATTGATGTTGCGACTTTATGGTGTTAAAAATTGTTGTTGACCGCCATTTACATAATGATGTCTCGACTTCAAAACTGGTGTCAAAAGTAGTCCTTAGCAAGAATAATTTTTGTCAAAAAAGTCCAACAAAGACATAAAGTAAAACATGATCAGACTTTAAATACAGTTCAATAATTGGTTGAGTTTGAGCTACCAAAGTTAGAGAGACTGAAGTTTAACTGTATAACTTACAATGTTAGCTTGATTGTGGCAAATGAAAACCAGGTGAGCGATACAGGCTCCTGGGAGCCTCTGGTTGTCCTGTCTGTCTGTGCATCCGAAACTTTAACCTTGGCTATAACTTTTGAACTATATAAGGTAAACTTTTGATACTTGGCAAGTGTATAGGTCTAGTCAAGAGGAACATAAATATGCACCAAAAAAAATTAGGTCAAAGGTCAAAGGTCAAGGTCATAGGGGTCCAAAAGGGGTAAAATTCATATGTAGTGTTTCACAAACACATCTTGTTTATTTCAAAAAGTGTAACAGATAGAAGTCAAGTGTAAATTGCAAAAAGATTCAGCATATTAAGATCTACTCACCCTGAAAATTTGAAGAAAATCACAAAACCTTTATAGAAGTTGATGCCCTTTTTCACGGAATTTTCAAATTTTCATATTTTGTTGTCTTTTATTTCCCTAACAAGAGAAGATGAAGGTTAAGTGTAAATTGATAAAATGTTTGCCATGCTGTGGTGACTTCAAAACTGGTGAAAAAAATTGTTTGTTGACTGCCATTTTCAAAATGGCGGCAAAAAAAGGCGGGAAAATTCAACATTGTCTGATTTCAATAAAATTTGGTTTCCAAGTAGATATTGATGTTGCGACTTCAAAACCGGTGTTAAAAATTGTTCGTTGACTGACATTTTCAAAATGGCCACCAAATCAACATTGTCCGATTTCAATGAAATTTGGTTTCTAAGTGGATATTGATGTTGCGACTTCAAAGCAGTTGCTGAAAATTGTTTGTTGACCGACATTTTCCAAATGGTCACCAAAAAAAGCGGGAAAATTTAACATTGTCCAATTTCAATGGAATTTGCTTTCCAAATAGATATTGATGTTGTGAATTCAAAACTGATGTTAAAAATTGTTTGCTGACCTCCATTTCAAAATGGCTGCAAAAAAAGGTGGGAAAATTCAATATTGTCAGATTTCAATGAAATTTGGTGTCCAAGTGGATATTGATGTCAATACTTCAAAAGTGGTGTTGAAAATTGTTTGTTGACTGCCATTTTCAAAATAGCTGCAAAAATAGGCGGGAAAATTCAACATTGTTTGATTTCAATGAAATTTGGTTTCCAAATAGATATTGATGTGGTTACATAAAAATATGGTTTTAAAAATTGTTGTTGACTGCCATTTACAAAATTATGTCTCAAGTGGAAAGTGGTCTAGCAAGTACATTTTTATCAAAAAAGCCCAACAAAGAAATATAGTAAAACACCATCAGACTTTAAATACAGTTCAAGATATTGGTGGTGTTTGAGCTACCAAAGCTTGAGAGACTTATATATAATTAAGTTCAACTGTATAACTTACAATGTTAGCTTTATTGTGGCAACTGAAAGCCAGGTGAGCTATGTAGGCTCCTGGGAGCCTCTAGTTAAAAAGGTTCTATATATATTTTTAATGAGGAGTCATGAGTATTTGACACATTAACAATGTAATAATGAATTTCAGTTATTGAGTCAATTGCAAAAGCTGATAGGGAATAAGTTACCAGAACAGTAAGGGTAAAATCAGCTTGTTATCTAATAAGTTTTACTTTATTTGCAGTCCAATAGAGACAATACCTAACACAGAATACAGAGTGACATTTCAATGTGGTACAAATAATATTACACTAGTTATGTAAGTATTGTTAATGGATAACAACTAAAATTGACCCACTTCGTTGAAAAAGTAGTTTTTTCTTATTGCTTCCTCCACCACTAAAACTGATGATATACACTTGTAGCTGATGAAAGTGGCATTAAACCCCATGCAAGCACACAAACAAAAAATAGTACCAACACTGTGCCGTCAAAATTATCCCACTGTTAAATCAGAATCAAGGTATTGAAATAGCTGTAAGAAAGAAGTCAACTGAAATGTCAAAATCTTCCGATTCAAGTAATTCAAGAAACTAATTACTTTTTATACAACTGCAAAATGTTAATTTCATATTTTGATTTGATATGCCGTTTAATAAAAATTCTTATTCATATTATTATTCTTATGGTGCAGGCATCATAATGTCAAGCCTGTTGACAACATAACTTTGGACTTGTAACCTGATGTTTTAATTTCAGGTTGTTTTAATGTGGTGTTTTCATATATTTGGCTGTTGAATCTTTATTATTCATCAGATTTAAATGAGGTCTCTTTCATTTTATTCCTTGGAAAATTCACAATCAGTAATGTCACCTTTATTGTTTACGAGATACTCTGGGCCCCTTTGTGGCAAAAAAATAATTTCTTTGTCTTTCTTGCAATGAAAGTTGCTTAACCCTTTCCTTTATATAGACGTTTGTCATGGTGGTTCAAAGGGAGCACAAGCCCCCTTGCCGAAAAGCAAGTGTTGGGGGCCATACATCCTTGCTAGATAGCCTAGCCTATTGCTCATAAGGTGGTTTGGGGATTTTGGTGAGAGGCTGGCTGTAGTATGCACTGCAGATTTTTTAAAAATTTTTAAACCTGAATTTGGAGGGCAAAAATTGTCTAAAAATGCATTTTTTGGCCTCTTTGAGGCCCCCTGTTTTCTCCATGGCCACAAGGAGCCAGGTTGTGAAAACATTTTTCTAAAGAAATTAGGCCAGTGTGTACCTTCATCAAGTATGAACCTTATGGGTTGAATTTCAAAGAATCTAGAACATTTTAATTTTTTGTCTCAATTCAGAATGGTCATAAATTGACTTTTCAGCCAAGTCTTAGAAAGGAAAGGGTTAAAGCAAGACATAGGTCTCTTCATAGACTGTGGCAGTATTATAATCTATGGCACAGGAATTAACAAATAAATATCATCAGGTTGTAAATATACCATGATTTTTACACAAAAAGAATTCAGTTCAAAACATATTTACCTTTGATGTTTACAGTGTATTATAAAACATGTCATTAATTCTGTTCATTTAAATGTTTAAGAAAAAGAAAAAATTATCTCATAATTTTCATAAGCAAACTACATGTAACTTCAGAAATGTGTGTCAGCTCCATTAACAATATTATTTCTTTTAATCATATATGAGGATGGCACAGGCGTGCAGCGTGTTTGCCGTTTTTTATTTCACGTGTTGCCGTGCCGGAGGGTCTTTATTTGCCGTGTTTCGTGCAAACCGAAAAAAGGCATCGTGCAAGCCAATTTCTAATTTTTCATTCTTCGTGTTTAGACATTTTATTTCTCGTACGCCCATGCACAGAACCCCCCTGTGCGACCCTCATATATACATTTGTTTAAAGCAGAATTTGAATTAAGTAATACTTCAGTGATCCTGTGGCTATTTCTTTTGAAATCCTCGAGAGTTAAAATTAATGAAAGGAAGATTTTACAAAAAAAAAATTAATACAAGAGCCTCAAAACTGTGTTATTATGTATTATGTGGAAATAGTGACTTATCTCATAGTCAGTGAATATAAGCCATCAAATTCTTCCTTTTACTTTTGGTTCTTATTTTGAATTTTTTTTTGCTTTTCATTATGATCATTTATAGTCTTGAAACCATTTAAAGGTCAATTCTTATCAATCATTCTTTTGACTTGGTGAGGTCTAAGCTTTGATCTCATTTTTAGCTGATCTGGCTATGCCAGGGTGAGCTTTTGCCATCACTTGGCGTCCGTCCGTCCGTCCGTCGTAAACTTTTCTTTAAAAATCTTCTTCTATGAAACCACTGGGCCAATTTAATCCAAACTTGGCCTGGGTCATCACCAGGGTATGTAGTTTAAAAAATGTGTTTGGTTAGTCCGAGGGCCAAACAACATGGCCGCTGTTACTAAAAATAGAGGAGTAAATTGCTGTTTTTGGCAAATAACTCGAAAATCGTTGCAGATATCAAAAATCTGACAGGTGTAAAATTGTTCAGAATGACGAGATCTATCTGCTCTGCAATTTTGAAGAAAATCAGAAAACCTGTCTTAGAGTTATAGCCCTTTTTCCGTAAATTTTTCAAAATTTGTTTTTTTTATTTTTATTTCAAAAACTGCAACAGATAGAGGTGAAGTGTAAATTGGAATAATGTTCAGCATATCAAGATCTACATACTCTGAAATTTTGAAGAAAATGCAAAGGCCTGTGTAAGAGTTATTGATTGATTTTCACCAATTTTTTTTTTCTTTTTTCCCCAATGCCATATGGTTTATTGGTTATTTCCCTTTAAATTCTGTGTTCAAATCTTCTTTGGTTAACTTTTCTCTTTTAAGCTTTAGAGCTTTATATATCATCCTTGATTTATTACTGGACTGTGTAGAAAGAGCACATAAAGAATTTTTTTATCTGAAACAACTTTGCTAGTTAGAATAAAACTTAATCACAATGCATCTTAGATGGTCCCCTTCAAAACAGATGTCCCTCAAGTCTGCACCTTATGCAAATTGGCTACCAATGGGAAACATAGCTTAATATTGGAGTACATTCAAAGATCTTCTTTAAAACCATTTGGCCAATTGGAAATAAACTTTGTCACAACACTTAATTTTCTTTAAAATTGTGTCCTGCAGATCCATCCCTTATCCAAGATGGCAGGCAATAGGGAAAATAGTTTGATCATATAACATAAATGTTTGTTTACATAGTTTGAAAATGAGACCCTTTAATATAGAAGTTTATTTGAATTTATGTATTGACCATGGACCAGGTGAGCGATAAAGGCTCTTGAGAGCCTCTTGTTTTAAAAGCTAGGACTTCAGTAGTCAAAGTCTTTGCTTTATCTCAGGTTTCAATAACACCCTGAACTTTAACTTTGCTGACAGTCCAAAGTATTCCTGCTTTTTGAAATGTCTTTTTAGGCTTCATTCAAAATTTTAACCTAGGATATCCTACGATAAAGCCCCCTCATTATTTTAGAACTTATTGTGAATAAAGTACTACCCTATACATGTAGTATGAATACTTATTTGTTTGATTTTATTTCAGAACTTTACCACCACAATTTCCACAGGATCCTCCGAGTGTCACTGTACAGCCTCTAGTCAATCATTCATGGGTCGATACACAGGGAAAGCTGATTGGTTGTCCAAATTTAAATTCTGTAAGATTATTTACCTGTATATTTAAGTTAAATCATTCACACAAGATTTCTTATATTGATATTTTTTTATACAACCACAAAAAATTTGAGATTAATAATCGTATGCCTCTTGTCGTCGTCTGTATGCGGTATTCTTTTTTTTAGCTCACCTGGCTATAGCCAGGGTGAGCTTTTGTCATCACTTTTCGTCCGTCTGTCTGGCGTAAACTTTTCATTCAAAGATCTCCTTCTGAAACTACTGGACCAATTGAAACCAAACTTGGCCTCAATAGTCCTTAGATGGTTCCCCGCAAAAAAGTTGTTTTTCAGGTCTGTGCATTATCCAAGATGGCCACCAGCGGGCAACATAGTTTTAACCTTGGACCGTGTGGGAAATCACTTTCAAAGATCTACTTCTCTGAAACTACTAGTACTAGGCCAATTAGAAACCAAATTTGGCTACAATAGTCCTCAGATGTTCCCCTGCAAAAAACATATTTTTCAGGTCCACGCTATATCAAAGATGGCCGCCAGTGGGGAACATATTTTTAACATTGGATCGTAGGGGAAAACACATTCAAAGATCTTCTCCTCTGAAACTATTTTGCCAATTGAAACCAAACTTTGCCACAATAGTTCTTAAATGGTCCCCTGCAAAAAAGTTGTTTTTCAGATCTGGGCTTTATCCAAGATGGCGTCCAATGGGGATCATAGTTTTAACATTGGACCCTATGGGACCACACATTCAAAGATCTTCTCCTCTGAAATTGCTGAGCTAATTGGAACAAAACTTGGCCACTATAGTCTCTAGGTGGTCCCCTGCAAAAAAGTTGTTTTTCAGGTCCGCACTATATTTAAGATGGCCGCCAGCGGGGAACATATTTTTAACATTGGACCCTATGGGAAAACACATTCAAAGATCTTTTTCTCTGAAACTGCTGAGCCAATTGGAACCAAACTTTGCCACAAAAGCTGTTAGGTGGCCCCCTGCCAAAGGTGGTTTTTTATGTCCATGCTTTATCCAAGATGGCCGCCAGCGCGGAAACATAGCGGATTTTGCGTTGCTCTTACCGTTTTCGAGCTACAAGGGGTCAAAGGGGCCAAAATTGCAACTGATTCAAGGTCTTTATTGTGTCCATTTAATTACTGTATCAAGCTCTTTACTGTGTCTTCATTCATTTGAATTGCACTCATGTTCAAATTTCAGTATTCGACATGCTGCGGTCGTATCATGCTGCGCTCGGCGTAGCCCTTTATTTTTCTTCATTTTCATCATTTTTATGCAAATAATCTGGAATTCAAAAGAATTCTTTCCTAAACAAAATAATCCATGCTATTGCTAATAGAATAAATAAATCCTGCAAACAGAATAATATTTATTGTATTTCTAAACCATCTCTGTTACCGTAATTTCCGAGGGATGTGAATATATATATATATATATAATTTTTATACGACCGCAAAAAATTTGAGGTCGTATAATGGTATGGTGCTGTCGTCGTCGTCATTGTCGTCCCGCGTTGTCGTCGTCTGTAGACACTCTTGTTTTTGGTCAATAACTTAAGTTCAAGTTGACCAATCCTTAGGAATTTTTACAACAGTGTTCCTTGGCACAAAAGGAAGGCTGGGTTGGGTTTTGGACATTTTGGCCCCTTCCATTTATGAAAAAGGGGCCAAAAAGGGCAAAATTGGGTGTTTTTACATATTTGGCTGTAGAATATTTATTATATATTGGTTTTTGATGGGGTTTCTTTCTGTGTGTTCCTAATTAAATGTCCTATCAGTGGTATGTCAACGGATTTTATGTGGCATGTACCATTCATGAGATAAATGGGGCCCAAAAGGGGCGATTTTAAAAAATTTTATTTTATTTATTTTTAGTCCGATTATGATGCAGTTTTTTGCAATGGATTCCTTTTGAAAATAAACATAGAGGTGCAACATCAGATTTTTTACAATTTGTTTCTTTTCCAAGCTATGAGGGTCCAAATGGGGACAAAGTTGCAAATTTGCAGATCACCTTAAATTTTTATTTTTCATCGAATTTTGATGGGTTTTTTTTTCTTTGGATTCCTCTTGATATAAGCTTTCAGCAGTATGTCAGCAGATTTTGCATAGCCCTTACTGTTTCAAAGCTACAAGGTGTCAAAGGGGCCAAAATTGCAATTTTTCGAAATAATATTATATGTGAAATCTTTATTTTTCGTTGGATTTCGATGGGATTTTCTTCAGATTTTCTTCTTTGGATTCCTCTTGATATAAGCTTTCTGTATATTGTTGACATACAGGTACCTCTTACCATTTCCGATATATATAAGGAATTACAAGAGCTAATTTTTATTTTCCTTAGTTTGTGTGCAGCAAATTACTGGGTCAACTTCTTTATTGTGTCCATTTAATTACTGTATCAAGCTCTTTACTGTGTCCTCATTCATTTTGAATTACACTATTTCACATTTCAGTGTTTGACATGCTGCGGTAGTATCATGTAGCCCTTTATTAATTTGTGGGACTACCTGCATGAGGTGATTGTATATTGTAACAGAGTCGTAAAACATTTTGTCTGTGTATATTCTGTGTATATTTGGGGGATCAAATAGGTATGAAAATAAAATAACAAGAATATTGTGAACATACATAAAACGCTTAAAATGCTTTTTGTAATGTAGTTCGTATTTGACCAACTCGACAAGCTATGTATCCGAAAGGCGGATTTCAGAGGGGGCGTAAGCCCCTCTTTTCTCTGCAAAACAACACTTGTGGGAATTCTGTAATTTTAACACATCGTTATGAATTGTGCTTGAAAATGAAATGTTTATAGATTTTTAATGGGAAAAAAAATATGCTTTTAAAGTTACAATATATCTAGATGCACATAATTTTTGTGAATGAAAATCGCAAGTGCATCACAAGCATTATTCAGACTATCGAATAAATAATAAATGAACTTGTTGTCCCCCGCCTTTCGCGAAAGCGGGGGACTATAGAATTCGCCTTTCCGTCCTTCCGTCATTCCGGATGATAACTTGAGTATCCCTTGCCCGATTGAAACAAAACTTATACAGATGGAAGGAATAGGGAAGGGCAAGAACCCTATTGATTTTGGGGTCAGTAGGTCAAAGGTCAAGGTCACAATTTCTAAAAATAGAATTTATTGCACAAAAATTTGGTCCGTGTGGGAAATTTTTATTTTTTATCCGATTTCGATGGGATTTTTTCCATTAGATTCCTCTCAATGAATGCTTTTATCAAATGTCAACAGATTTCTGGTATCTCTTGCCGTTTTCAAGATAATTGGGGCCAAAGGTGTTGGGGGTGGGGGTTTCCGGATGTCGTTTCCGGATGATAACTTGAGTATTCCTTGCCCGATTAAAACAAAACTTATACAGATGGAAGGAATAGGGAAGGGCAAGAACCCTATTGATTTTGGGGTCAGTAGGTCAAAGGTCAAGGTCACAATTTCTAAAAATATAATTTATTGCACCAAAATTTGGTCCGTGTGGGAAATTTTTATTTTTTATCCGATTTCGATGGGATTTTTTCCATTAGATTCCTCTCAATGAATGCTTTCATACATATGCCAACAGATTTCTGGTATCTCTTACCGTTTTCAAGATAATTGGGGTCAAATGTGTTGGGGGTGGGGGTGCCAAAAAAAATTTTTTTTTTCATCGGGTTTTGATGGGGTTTTTTGCAAATGCTTCCTCGTGAAAAATGCAATAAAACTCTCCCCAAACATTTTTTTTCATCTTGTACCGTTTTTCAGGTAAAAGGAACATACAACTCTAAGGCGGGGGACCTTGAGCACTGCTCTATTTTTTCTTATTAGTATCTTCGCTATAGTGTTGCATCTCACTGATTTTTTGTAGCTTCACTATAGCCCTTTTCGAAAAAAAAATAATAAATAGATAAATAAATAAATAAATAATAAAAAAAATTGCTCTGCACTTAGGTTTCGGCATTTAGATACAATCAAACAGTTCCGGTTATTAACCTGTGGTAGAATTGGCTATTTGGAATTATCTGCCTTTAAATTCTTGGATATTAAAATTTACCACTATCTTTTACATTTTTGATAAGATCATTGCAATTTTTGTACTCTATCAAGTGAAAAAATATAAATTTGTTAAATAGAATAATTTATAGGTATAATGGTCATTAATTTTCAAAAATTGAAATTTTGAATTTATGTTTACAGAATTTTATAGGATATTTTGATATGTTCAGCATTTTCACTTGCTAGAAGAGTGGTGATAACCGGAAGCCTGAAGTGGTGCATCTTCACTAGATGCGAAAGTTCCGGTCTAGGTAAGGATAGCAACACTTTTCATAAAGGGTTATTCGACTCGATGAATTAATTTCCTTTGTCGGTTTGCATATAAAAGCGGTGAATGACAATTTGTGAGGTGAGACGACCGAGTTAAGACTAGCTCACGTGCGCTTGTCTTTACTTTATTTATATGACTCACTAACATTAATCAAATAGTCTGATCTTATCATTGGAAGTATGTTAAAAGGGTTTGAAACTTTAAAGATTTCTGGACATTGAAACGAAATAAAAGGCATCGGGAAATAATGCAAGAAGGTCGTCGTCTTATCCTTGTGATCAACTAGAGAAAAAGGCGAAATTCTTACATTTATAAAAGATATCGTGATCTGTGATTTGTTCTCATGTAAAAATCTATTTGTCCTTTTCATCTTATTTTTAAAACCTTTTTTATATTTACACAAATGAACAAGCAAAGTGATATGGAGTAAATGTACTTGCCAATGGCACAAAATCCCTATGAATAGATTATACGTTTCACCAAATGGAAAAAAGTTCTTCGCTGTTGACTCTGATACTGTAGCTAAGTCAACGGTTCCTTTTCTCACTTGGTAATATTAAGATAATATAAGGGTCAAATCTTTTCGCACTTTTTGGCGTTTTTGAAGAGTGAATTCCGAATTAATTGCTATAATGTTTTATAGCTGATTTTTTTCGGCAATGTCGTCATTTTTAAGCATTGACTTTATTTTGTTGTGCCAAAAAGCCAAGTAAATTGACAGATAAAATACATTCTCTTACAACTTTTAGTTATCTAACACTGTCAGTGGTAACTTGTCTTGGTCATGATTAGTTCTATTAATAACATGTTTTACATGTATTGACATGACACAGCTTACTTGTAAGTAGTTTAACTTGTTACAATATATAGTATTCTCCTGTTTTCAAAAACAATTATTGCATAGTATACAAAGCCTAGTGAAATGGACCATGCAACTTCCTGCAAGATGTGTCATGTATAGCTTGACCTAACTCTTAGATTATACAAGAATATATTTTCCAATAAGTATTTGTCATCTCTGCTTTCTTGTTAATATGTTTACTGTAAAGTATAAAGAAGCATTCAGTTTATATGTGTTTACTTTGAATTCAAGATTTTAAAAAGTTGCAACGATTTCCAAATCGTTGAAACAATCAATTCCGAGATTCAAAGGGAGAAATGATAACATTGTCTTGAAAAAATGCAGCCTTAATACAAAATGATAATCAATAATAAAATATGTTGCGATATATAGGTTCAAGATCTGTAGATATATTGACTATATCAATATGAATGAAAACGTCCATTTAATGTCAGTTGTAGCTAGAGGTGTTAATATTAAAATCATTCATTTAATCTGAATGGATAAACTATGAATTACAAGAATGGTCCTAAAATATACAACAAATTCGAGCAAAAGAATAACTCAGAACAAGGTTTTTGATAGAAATTATACAAAAATTACTATATTTCACCACAACTAATTAATATTAATGTTGAAAAAGAAAATTAAGGGTTTAAAGGTCATTTTTAAATAGGGAAAAGAAGGGAAACGGGGAATGTGTCAAAGAGACAACGACCCAAAGGGGAGTAATAACAACTCAAAGCCACCATAAGATCTTCAATGAACGGTGAGGAAACCCCACACCCAACGGCAGGTCGGAGTTGGTCCCTAAATAAAGAGTAATCAAGTTC
>MJUU01019760.1:84467-95329 GCA_002080025.1 Modiolus philippinarum
GCCATTTTCAAAATGGCCGCCAAAAAAGGCGGGAAAATTCAACATTGTCCGATTTCAATGAAATTTGGTTTCCAAATAGGTATTGGTGTGGCAACTGCAAAACTGATGTTAAAAATTGTTCTTTGACTGCCATTTTCAAAATGGCCACCAAAAAAGGCGGGAGAATTCAGCATTGTCTGATTTCAATGAAATTCGGTTTCCAAATAGATAGTAATGTTGCGACTTTATGGTGTTAAAAATTGTAGTTGACCGCCATTTACAAAATGATGTCTAGACTTCAAAAATGGAGTCAAAAGTGGTCATTAGCAAGAATGTTTTTTGTCAAAAAAGCCCAACAAAGACATAGAGTAAAACATGATCAGACTTTAAATACAGTTCAAGATATTGGTTGTGTTTGAGCTACCAAAGTTGGAGAGACTGAAGTTCAACTGTATAACTTACAATGTTAGCTTGATTGTTGCAAATGAAAACCAGGTGAGNGATACAGACTCCTGGGAGCCTCTGGTTTTTGCTTAAGTGACTTTTGGTTTATTTTCTGCTTGAATGACTTTGTTAAATTTTTTTTTGGCGATTGACTTGGGCTATCTCTTATGATAAATTTGTCGGTGGGGCATCCGTGTCTTATAGACACATTCTCTAGTTTTAGTGAACTTTCCCTTTAACCTTGGAACCTATCAGAAAGCATTCAAAGATCTTCTCCTCTGAAAATATTTAGCCAATTGGAACCAAAATTAGACTCAATGGTCCTTTAATAGTCCCCTTCATGAAAGATGACAGTTGGTCTGCACCCCCATCCAAAATAGCTGCCAGTCTAGAACAAAGTTTATCTTAAGATAATATAAAATCAATGTCTATTAACATATATATTTTGAAAATGATGCCCTTAAAACATGGGGATTATTTTAACTGTATAGTGTCAGCCATGGCCCAGGGGAGCAATAGGCTCTTGAGAGCCTCTTGTTTTATACAACTGCAAAATTTTGCATTCGTGTATTGGTATGGTGTTAGTGTCTGCATCTGTGGACAGTTTAACTTTAGTTCTAGTGGACGGATCATAATCAAATTTTAGTATGATGTTTCTTGGCGCACATATAAGCCGAGGTTTTAATTTCAGGTTTTTGGCCCCACCTGTTTCACAAAAGGGGGCCAAAAAGGGGTGAATCTGGGTGTTTTCTCATATTGGACTGTAGAATCTTTGTAATTTAACAGATTTTGATGAGGTTTCTTTCAGACTGTGTTCCTGAGGAAATTTCCAATCTGTAGTATTCCAACAGTAGCATGTGCAGATTGCCCAGGATGGCCCAAAAGGGTGAATCTCAAATTTTTTAAAAAAATTTCTCAATGGAATCATTATGAAAAATTAACATAGCGCGCAACCGATAGATTTTTGTTATCTTGTTTCCTTTCCGAGTAATGAGGGGTCAAACGTGGCTGAAATTTTGCAATTATGCAAATAACCTACAATATTTATTTTTCTTCGGATATCAATGGGAGTTTTTCTTTGTATTTCTTCTGATGTCAACTTTCAGTTTTGTGTAGCTCTGATGGTTTTTGATCTACAAGGCATCAAAAGGCTAATTTTTATTTTCCCTAGACCTAGTTTGTGTCAAGCTAATTACTGTTTCAAGGTCCTTATTGTGTCCATCTAAGTACTGTGTTAAGCTCTTTGCTGTGTCAACATTCATTTTAAATTACACTTGTTCAAATTTCATTGGCCCACATGCTGCGGTCGTATCATGCTGCGTTCCACGTAGCCCTTTATTTCAATAACTTAAGTTCAAGTTGATAAATAGTTATAATATTTTTACACAATGTTCCTTAGCACAAAAATAGGGCTGGGATTGGTTTTGGAAATCTTGACCCCTCTCATTTTTAAAAAATGGCGAAAAAGGGGCACAGTAGAGGGTACATAGTTTGTCTGCACAACGTATTAACTCCTCCTACAGTTTTGATGCTAAGGAAATTTTATTTTGCAAATCGATTCTACTTATATTGAAGTTGTGCATGTGTAAAGGATTTTGATTTTGGTGCATTTTCAAAAAAATATGCATTGTTGAACTTAGTAATTTTTTCGGTGAATTAGTAAAAGAGGGTACATAGATTGTTGGCACAACTCCTCCTACATTTTGATGCTAGGAAGCTAAATTTGCAGTTCATTTATACCTTTATTAAAGATGTGCATGTGGTAAGGATTTTGATTTTGGTGCATTTTTTTTTTCAAAAATATACATTGTTAAACTGATTAATTTTCTTGGTGATTTAGTAATATCGTATGCGTCTTATAGACACAAATATCATTACTAAGAAATCCAAATTTGATTCAACCTTGCGCGGGGGCATGTCATCCTCTAGTTTCATTCTATATTTTTTTGCCGAAATGAATTATGTCATTTCATTTACAGTTTACGATGCATTCAAGCCTTGGACAAATTATACAGACAGTGATAGAAGAATTTAGAAGGAGTCCACCAATACTTCAAAGCTTGTAAGTCAATGTACAGTAATAGGTTTTATAACGGGAAAGGATATTATATCACTGAATATCTACTTTAGTTATGTATTTGTTATTTAACAATATGATAAAAGAGCCTTTGATGAATTTATTATATTTGAAATGGCATTACGAGAGTTGAAATTCAGTGGTATGCAATTCTTTTGATCTGTTAAGGTTATTTCTCTTATCATTTTTTCTCATGTTGAGTAATGAGCATCTGGAAAATGTGAAGCATTGTGTATGAAATTGACATTTACCTATTTCTAATACAATAACTTAAGAATAATTCATGGCAGGTATATTGTTGTTGTCATTTTACCATAGCTGGGCCTTTATATTCAAATTTGCCCATGAGCGTTAGCTAGGGTTATGGCCCAGCCCATGGTTAAATGACAACAGCACTACATGTATACTCAATACCTGCTACTTATTAGTTAGATTCTAATATGACAGAAATGGAATTTTTCATCTGAAATCAGATTTCTTTCTTCATTGTTGGCTGTGTCTATGACATCTCAATACACAATCTGACTTTTTCAAACAGATGCAAGTTAAAAATTGGAATCCATAGCAGAACAATGCACTGTGTCTGAACACAAGACTGAGTTAAAATTGCCATGCCAATAAATGTGTGATATCCATCTTCGAAAGGTTGGAATAGTTGTCTTTAATAATTTCAATAATATTCTCAGAAACAACTAAAATTTGTAAACTTAATATACACCCATATATATATGTGGCCCATTTATACCCTCTATCATTGATTGTTGATCATACTGAATTACTTAATTATATATTTTTAAATTAAGAATGCCAGGTTAGGATATTAGGTAGCGCACTTTCTTAATATGACAACCTCGAGGATATAATAAATATAATCAAGGATATAATGTGGTAATTACTTTAAAAGTTTGGAAAAATATAAAAAAAGGGGATGATGAAAGTGGTAACAGTATTAAGTAAGTTAAAAAGTGATGACTTGCTACAATTGCTGTTTCTGAAATTTTCAGTTTGGGGTAAATTAAAGTCTAAGGTATACCCCCCTTGCCTGAAAAGGGGAAAATTTCTTGAATCAGATTGAATTTGACCTATATTTTGCACATGATGGAGTAACATTTAAGTTAACATCTGAATTCATAACTCAGTTACTGTACATGGAAGGATCATCTAAACGTGCATGTCCATGCATTTTTGATGATAGGTCAGCATCCATGCAAAAATAGGTCACTTTGACCTATATTTTCCACATGATCAACTTGCATTCAAGTTTATATCTGAGTTCATATCTCAGTTACTGTACATGGTAGGATCATCTAACCTTCCATGTGCATGCATATTTTGTGGTTGGTCAGCATCTAAACAAAATAATGTCTGTTTGATCTGTATTTTAACTATCATCGACTTTGATTCGAAATTATGTCTGAGTTCGGCATCCAATCAAAATAATGTCCCTTTGAACTTTTTTTCCCTTGTCATCGACCTTGCTTCAAATTTATATTTCAATATGAAAAAGAAAGGAAATGGGGTAAATGTCAAGGAGACAACATCCCATATCCAGGTTAAAACGACCCAAAACAAAGCATCTAGAGGTCACCGTACGGTCTTTAACACAGCGAGGAACCCCACACCATATAGCAAGCCCTAAATGGCCCCAAAAAGGTAAAAAAATGAATAAATCAATGGAAACAAACCACATCCATATCTCAGTAAATGGACATGGCAGGATCAAAGGACTTTGTATGCACATGCATTCCCCTCTAGTATGTTAGAATCAAGCTTTTATGACCATGTGCCATAACAAGTATATTATGATACCCCCGCAAAGAAGTTTTGGGGGGTATATAGGAATCACCATGTCTGTCCGTCTGTCCCCTTTGGTGTCCGGAGCAGTGATGTGTCGCGTACCAAATTTAGGTCACTGTGACCTTGACTTTGACCTTTGACCCCTATGATAGTAAAACCATGTGCATTTCATGTCCGGAGCAGAACTTTTGTACCGTAGCAGAACTTTTGTACCGTAGCAGCTAGGATTATCAAACTTGGTGTGTGGATGCATCATTGGAAGGCAATGTGTTGCGTTTCAAATTTAGGTCACTTGGACCTTGATTTTGACCTTTGACCCCTGTGATGGTAAAACCATGTGCATTTCGTGTCCGGAGCAAAATTTTTGTACCGTAGCACCTAGGATTATCAAACTTGGTTTCTGGATGCATCATTGGAAGGCGATGTGGCGCGTACCAAATTTAGGTCACTGTGACCTTGACTTTGACCCCTATGATAGTAAAACCATGTGCATTTTGTGTCCGTAGCAGAACTTTTGTACCGTAGCACCTAGGATTATCAAACTTGCTGTTTGGATGCATCATGGGAAGACGATATATTGCTTACCAAATTTAGGTCACTGTGACCTTGACTTTGACCTTTGACCCTTATGATAGTAAAACAATGTGCATTTCGTGTCCGGAGCAGAACTTTTGTACCGTAGCACCTAGGATTATCAAACTTGGTGTGTGGATGCATCATTGGAAGGCAATGTGTCGCGTACCAAATTTAGGTCACTGTGACCTTGACTTTGACCTTTGACCTTTATGATAGTAAATCCTTATTCACTTTGTGTCCAGAGCTTGGTTAAATCATCTTTGTATCTACCAAGTTATATATTATTTAATGTATTAACCTTTATATGAAGTAGCAGATATGAACTAATTTGAATAAAACCTGCAACTTCAGTCCTGAAAGGCTTTATTTCTGTTAGATTTACTTTCCAATTACCATGTTGCTGAATGTCAAATTTCAAAATGACATGCCTTGGTACTCAAATGCATTTGCGGGGGGTATTAGTCTGGCTTTGCCGACAGCTCTAGTTAACTTTGTAATTGTTATTACTCATATTAAGATGATTTTATTAGTCCCCTTAGCTTGTGATGATGGTCAAACGGGACTTTTGGTTTTTGCTCTGTCGGTATGTCTATTTGTCTCTCTGCCAATCCCACATCAGTTTTCATAAATTTTTTCTAAGCAATTGCAGGAATTGATCTAATGTTTGGCTAGTGAGTCAACCTCAGTGAGTTCAAGATCAAGTTCTAGCTTGGTTCGATCGATATATTCTGGTACACTTTGTAAGGAGTAATTTTTCTTTGATTCAGAAACTTTTTCTTTTAAGCTCACATGGCCTAACAAGCCATGTGAGCTTTAGCAATCACTTTGCAAACATAGTCTGTCATGTTTTGTCCGTTCATTCATTAACAATTTTGAAAATCTTGTCCTTTGAAACTACTATTTCAGTTGTAACCAAGCTTGGTCTGAAGCATCACCAGGGTGCCAGTATGCATATTAGTCTGAAGACCAAACAACACTGGCTGTTGTTAATAAAAAAGAACATAGGGGTAAATTCCTGTTTTTTTATGACCCCAAAACTGTTACAGATATCAAAATCTGACAGCAATAAAAATGATCAGCATGGGAAGATCTGCAATTTTGTTTACAACATGAAACTTGAATGCATACGCATGTGCAATTGAAAAAAAAAACAAAAAACAATCTGTAGAATTGGTAGCCAAATCGCCAATACAGTTGGTCTAAGCTTACTATTGAAGTAATAGTTAAAGTATGTTTCAGAGTAATTAATTTAATTAAAGTGCTTCGTAAGAAAAGGGGTGGTCAAGATGCCTGAGTGCGCAGCGCGAAGGCATTTTAACCACCCCTTTTCTTACGAAGCACTTTAATTCAATTAATTACTCTGAAACATACTTTAACTAGTTAAACTTTAAGACCTCGAATGTAAAAAAAATACTGCCGAATATGAAAAATGAAAGAAAGCATGTTTCTAAAAATAAATGCTGACATCCCGCCATTGAAATAGAATCTTCTACTCATGTTTAATTAAATCAGTTAATTCAGGCTACATATATCAATTAGTTAATGAATTTATTTCTTGTTCTTCATACGAAAAAGTTTCTTTTTATATTGATCTTATTTCAGACATTTGTTTACTTTTATTAGATAAATACAGGTTAGATTGTATTTTAAAAATTACCCGAGTTATCGATCTGTTGTCACTTTAAATATATTCTCTTACATATGTCCGATAACTTGCGACGGTAGCCGCAGCAAATTATGAAAGCCGTTTGATCACCTTGATATTACAGAAATGTAGTGTAGGTTCAATCCTTGGACCGGGAAATTTTTCCCACATGAAACTTAAACTTCATGTAATATTTAGGTGAAACATAACAGAAGGTCAAAGTTAAACATACGACAAATGAATGAATATGCATAAAAATTAATGATGTAAATAATTCGGGGTAAGTAAATAATTTGAGGTAAATTATCAGTTAAAGTGCTTCGAAATCGAGAGAATCGAAGGAAAGACAAAAGAAAGATGGAATGGTCCAAGGCATTTACAAGAATTAAAGTGTCTTGAATAACAAAAGAAATGCTCATAACAGGTCTTTAAGGACAGTAATTAGGCATTGCAACATAATGGTCATCTACCAAATTTAATATATTTGTACGTACTGACCACAAATCCAAAATATTTTTTTGCCATCGCTGGTTCATATGTGGTCAACACAGTTTAACTTAGGACCATATTGGAACATGTTCTAATTTTTGAAAGCAGTATCATATATTGGATTGATATTAGTTAGGCATGGTAACATGATGGTCAAAAACCAAATTTTATATACATGTTTTTGTACTGATAACAAATCCAAAATGGCTGCCATTGGAGAACGATAGTTTTAACAAAAGGCCTAATCATGCTTATGGGAAAATTTTAAAATTTGTTAATTATTGAAAACTGTATCATACATAAAGTTGATATTAACTTGGCATGGTAGGATGATGGTCATTAAACAAATGTATATGATTTTATAGTATCATAAATCCAAGATGGCTGCCACTTGAGATTGGACCCCATGAGAAATTTTTGTAATTTCTAATTCTTGAAAACCATATTTCTTTTTAACATGGAGATGAGAGGTTGTCTCCTTGACATTTACCCCTTCTTTCTCATACATCAAGTTAATATAACTGGCCATGAAACAGGATGGTCATCTACTAGAGGGGTAACGATTCATCGATGAATCGATTATATCGATCCAATGGGATGACGATTCCCGTATCATATCGTTGGTCTGGAATCAAGATACTGAAAATAACCTTGCTTTAAACAACTGCATCCGATCCAATCTGCATTTAATTGGCGGCAGTCTTATATGTTAACGAAATTGTCATTGTGAATGCTCCCACAGCTTATAGATGGATATAATTACTTATATTTAATTACAATTATGACAGATACATGTCTCAAATATTAAAACAATTGTGCAATGCAAGTAATTGTCTTGATATCTGCTGAATTTATGTCATGAAAACAAGATTTACAATACCACAAATCATATCTTGATAGTATCGTATCTCATCCAGATATCAGGATACCTATTGTATCGTGAGATTCCTCACGATACTCAGCCCTATCATCTACCAAATTTTATTTGTAGCAATCACAAATCCAAAATGGCTGCCATAGTGGAATACAGTTTAATATAGAACTCTACAGGAAAATCTTGTAAATTGTTTATTCTTTGAAAACTGTTTCAAACATCAAATTGATATTACCTAAGCATTTTAACATGACACTAATCTACCAGATGAATAATTTTACTGTTACCTCAGATTAATCATTTTATGTGGGAAAATCTTATCTATCAGGTGAGGGATACAGGCTCATATGAACCTCTGGTTCTAATTTGCTGCTGTTATAAAGCCTTGTTCTTCCAGTAGGGGATTGCGTCACAAAACATCTTCACTTGATGATTCATACCAAAAGTTCCCTTTCTGTCATCCATTAAAAAAATGATACATTATCTGGAACAGATGAGATCCCCCAACCCTTAACTACGCTAATGTTTATTACTCATGACAATATATATATATTTTTATTACTTATTACTAGATAAATTGATTGAAATATACCAGAAGTCATCTTTTGTGTTTGTATTTTTGTATCACCCCTCACCATTTTATGAATTATAGATTACCTTGAAAACAGATACTTAGTGATGATATGATAAATTGATTGATGGAGTGATGATACGATAAATTGATTGATGGAAGTCTGTTAGTAGGACTCTATTATCAAGGTTTAATTTTTCAGTTAAAAAAAAGATGTTCACTCCACATGTCCAGAAATTTTAGGAATTTTATATTGGTGGTTCACTAGGTTCAGTATGGTAGCACATTGTCAAAAGATGGATCAGTGTGCTCATTGTGAGGTTACAAGGATTTGAAATTTTTATGAAAAAACCGACCCCCCTCCTAGATTTTCCATTGTCAATGCATTGAGAATTTGTTCCTTTACACTACTAATTATATATAAGACTATGAAGGAATATTTATAGTATAATCAATTGACCATCGTGAATATCAATAAAAATGTTACGAGTGCTAAACAATGCAGAAGAATTAAACAAGTTGCGGAACTTTGTTTAATTTACTTCGTTGATCGACAAGAGTGACATTTTTATTGATATTCATGACAGTGAATTATGCCCCCGCGACTAAAAGTCGGGGGTCATATTGTTTTACCCTCGTCTGTCCGTCCGTCCGTCTGTCCGTTCGTCCGTCTGTCCGTTCGTCCGTTCGTCTGTCCGTACGAATGAAAAACACAACTACTCATGTTTTTTAGAAAGTTTGCAACCAAATTCCAATAACTTCAAAGGAATCTTACTTACAATAAGTAGATGTGCACACACATATCTCTTGCAATATTAAAAATGGCCGCGGTTGCCATGGAAACTGAAAAAAGGTGGGAAATTTAAAGTGCCTCAAATTTGATGAAACTTTACAAGAACCCATAGAAATGATTTTGGGTCTCAGAATTTTCAAAATGGCTGCCGTTGCCATGGAAAGTGGAAAAAGGCGGGAAAATTAAAAGTGCCTCAAAATGAACAAAACTTTACTGGAAGATTGCCCAGCACCCATAGAATTGATTTTTGGGCTCAGAACTTCCCTTTTATATATTTTGGAAAAGGCATATCATTGTGTCCATGCTTGTACTGTGTCAACACCTGTATTGTGTCAACACACACTTNAATTTGCACTTGCCATATTGATTCAGGGTTCAATGAGCGGGGGCATAATTGGTTGCCATTCGGCGACAGCTCTAGTTTTATATAGAGATTTTCTCTCACTAACCAAGATTTTAGATACGGATTATATTTTCATTTCAATGTGCCAGTTGTTTACTTGACAACGACATTGATGAGATTTTGTGACTTCACTTCCTCCTGTGACTAGAAATCCTTTATTTTCACTGGTGAGATTTATTTAATTGAGGAAACTCGTTCATTAATCGCCATAAGAATTTCATTAATTTTTGCCTTCTTTGGATGTATATAATCAAAAAATGGGGTCAGTGTGCAATAAAATATTTTGAAGCATTAAAATGGATAAAATCAGAGAAGCATAAAAATCTGACACAAAAGTAAAAAATTTGATGAGTGATGCACCTAAATGAGTTTGCTTAAAAGTAGGGATAGATTTATTGTGAAGCATGGTGAGACTGTTTATTTTATCCAATGAGCATATATGGGTTGGTTATTAATTTAACCATTTATGGCTATCCATTTCTTAGAAACATTTTGTGAGAAGAGTAATACAAGATCAACTTTTTAACCTCTATTTAAATTTAGTAACCTAGGGCAACCTCTGCAGTATCCAATGACAAGCCAGCAGCATACAGGAACACCACCTGGTTATCCAGCTTTTGGTGGATATAACCCTTATACTTCACCTAGTCTACCACCACAAACTGTATCCCCACCACCTCCAACATCCAGTGGGACCAGTGTAAGTTATTCTTGTTTTATAATTGTATTTCAGGGCCATCATATTTGCAGAGCAAGGAAATATTTTGTTATATCAGTACCAGGCTTATGTATTTAGTTACCCTCAAATGATCTTATAATTGTGATTGTTTTTTATAATCTCTATGAACTAACATAATAAGATGATGGAAGGATCATTAAGTGTTATCAAAATGTGAATTTTACCTGATGTGACATTTGAAACTGACTAACAGTACAATGCAACCATGTAATGATTTTGATTCACTGATGAAAAAAATGACCTCACATTAGGTTTTTATAAAATCTCGTTTTTGCTATTTTTAGCACCCCTGGCCCAAAGGGCCAATGTGAGCTTTACCCATCACTTGGCATCAGTCGGCGTTGGCGGCTTAAAATCAATGGGCCAAATGAAACCAAACTTTGCATACATAGTTGTATTCATGAGCAGATGTAAATGTGTAATTTTGGTGCTGATCGGAAATCCAAGATGGCCACCATGACCCATTTTTGTCCCC
>MJUU01019760.1:134084-146019 GCA_002080025.1 Modiolus philippinarum
TTTTTACTATAAACCAAATTTTCCGTCAAAGATTTCTTAGCTTTCACTTGAGGGAATGATTTGAAATTTGTTCTGAAGCTTGGAAATGATGAGTTGCATTGTGTAAGCAATTTTCAAGTTTGTCAGGCGCCCACTTCCTGTTTGCCGATACTTTGATTTTTTACTATAAATCAATTTTTCCGTCACAGATTTCTTGACTTCCACTTGAGGGAATTATTTGAAATTTGGTCTGAAGCTTGGAAATAATGAGTTGTATTGTATATGTGGTTTTCAAGTTTGTTAAACATCCACTTCCTGCTTACAAATACTTTGACTTTTTACTGTTAACCAAATATTCATCATAAGATTTATTAATTTTTATTGGCTTAAATGATTTAAGCTAAGAAATGATAGGGTTTGGTAAAACTTCAAGAAATCACTATATCCAGCAAATTACTGTATCAACACATTTGTGTGTCAAACAGAATTTGAATCCACACTTACCTGAAATTGAGTTTTGCCCCAAGTTTCAGGATTGAAATTGCGGGGCACTTCCAAAAACGCCAGTTTTCTGTATCTAGTTTTCACTAGTTTGTGTCCAGTTAATTTATGTGTCAAGGTCCTTATTGTGTCCAGCAAGTTACTGTGTCTACATTAATATTAGTTTACACTTGTTCAAATTTCAGTGGTCGACATGCTGCAGTCGTATCATGCTGCGCTCGGCGTAGCCCTTTATTTTTCTTGCATCTGTTTAGCATCAACCACTTATGATAACCCATTGATATTTGGTATACAGTTGAATTAGCATCAGTATATATACATATTAGTTTCAGTGGCATTTTATATCTATCGCTTTGCCCCCGCAGTCGCACTTCATTGACTTTGAAATTTTGCACTGTTTATCAGATGTTTAAGTTTTTAACTCACCTGACCCAAAGGGTCAGTGTGAGCTATTCTCATCACTTGGCGTCTGTCGTCCGGCATCCATTCATTAACTTTTTCACATTTTCATCTCCTCCTCTGAAACCACAGAAGCAAATTCAACCAAACTTTACAGGAATGATGTTTGGAAGGTCCTTTACAAAGATTGCTCATCTTGTTTTGAGCTGACAAAAAACATGGCCACCAGCGCTGAACTTAGGTTTAACATTGGACCCTATGGGAAAAATCACATTTTCATCTTCTCCTCTGAAACCTCTGAAACAAATTCAACCAAACAGGAATGATGTATGGAAGGTCCTTTACAAAGATTGCTCATTACATTCTGATCCGATAAAAAACATGGCCGCCAGTGCTTCCTCTAAAATCACTGAAGCAGAATTTACAGGAATTATGTGCTAAAGGTCTTTTACAAAGATTACTCATTTTGTTCTGATCTGACAAAAAAACATGGCTGCCAGCACGGAACTTAGTTTTAGCATTGGACCCTATGGGAAAAATCACATGTTTATCTTCTCCTCTGCAACCACTGAAGCAAATTCAATGAAACTTTAGAAGAATGATGTATGGAAGGTCCTTTACAAATATTGTTCATTTTGTCTTGATCCGACAAAAAACATGGCTGCCGGTGTGGAACTTAGGTTTAACATTGGAGTCATATTTTCAAACTGAACCAGAAAATTGAAATTTAAAAAAAAATTGTATTCTGCTACATAGATTTTGTTAATATTTCAGCAATTTGTAAAAACCAATTTTTAAATGAACCTGTGACAAACTTTGTTTTAAAAAGTGACTGTGATTTCAGCAATATGTATTACATAGATTTTAAGGGGAAGCCCTCCGAAATTTTTTTTGAAAGATTGTCTAAAATGGGTTGTAATGGATAATGGAGCTTTCAGTTGCCATGGGAGCCAAACAAAAAACTGAAATTATAGAAAATGGTATTCTGCTATCTTTATTGTTCTGATTTCAGCAATTAATATGTATACGATAACCCCTGCCCAAATATTTTTTGCAAAAGGTGGCCAGATGGGGCTTGTAATGTTTTGATTTAAGCAATATGTATTACTAGATTATAAAGGGAACCCTTGCCCAATTTTTTTGAAAGGTTGTAATTTAAGGTGGAAGTTTTTTTAATAAGTATTTTTTATAGCTGACTTAGAAATTTTTTTACACTACGTGAATAAACTACTTGCAACTTGGTTCTTGCATCTTTGATGCCTATTACGCATATGTTATGTTTTATATAGATAATTTCATGATGACATCACAGCTTTAATTTTACCGATGACAGTGCACATAAAGTTACATTTTTATACGACCACAAAAAAATTTTTGAGGTCGTATATTGGTATGATACTGGCGGCGTCATCGTCAGAGGCGGCGGCGGCGTCTGTAGACACTTCGTTTCCGTGCGATAACTTAAGTTGTGATGGACCAACAATGTTCCTTGGCTCAAAGGGAAGGCTGGGGATGCTTTTGGGTTTTGTAGCCCCTCCCATTTCTGAAAAAGGGCCAAAAAGGGCCAAATTGGGTGTTCTCATATATTAGGTTGTAGAATATTATTCATCAGATTTTTAGCTCACCTGCGTCAAGGGTCAGGGTGAGCTATTGCCATCACTTGGCGTCCGTCGTCCGTCTGTCATCCGTTGTCCATCGTCCATTGTCCGTTGTCTGTCGTCCGTCTGATAACTTTTCACATTTTCATCTTCTCCTCTGAAGCCACTGAAGTAAATTCAACCAAACTTTACAGGAATGATGTATGGAAGGTCCTTTCCAAAGATTGCTCATTTCGTTCTGATCCGATAAAAAACATGGTCGCAGTCGCAGAACTAAGGTTTAACATTGGACCCTATGGGAAAATTCACATTTTCTTCTTCTGCTCTGAAACAGCTGAAGCAAATTCATCCAAACTTTATAGGGATGATGAACTGAAGGTCCTTAACAAAGATTGCTCATTTCGTTCCGATCCAATAAAAAACAGGGCCGCCAGCACAGAACATAGTTTATTTTGGCCCTATTTGAAATTCACATAAAAAACATGGCCACCATGCAGAACATCGAAAACCCTGTTTCAGCATTTTGTCAGGTGAGCAATACAGGCTCAGTGTCTGAGCCTCTAGTTGTCTTCTCCTTTAAAACCACTGAAGTAAATTCAACCAAACTTTACAGGAATGATGTACTAAAGGTCCTAAACAAAGATAGCTCGTTTCATTCCGATCCCATAAAAACATGGCCGCCAGCGCAGAACTAAGGTTTAACATTGGACCCTATGAGAAAAATCACATTGTCATCTTCTGCTCTGAAACCACTTAAGCAAATTCAACCAAACATTACAAGAATGATGTTCTAAAGGTCCTTGACAAAGATTGCTCATTAGGTTCTGATCCGATAAAAAACATGGCCGCCGCCACGGAACATAGTTTAACATTGCACCCTATGGTAAAATCACGTTTTCATTATCTCCTCTGAAACCACTGAAGTAAATTCAACCAAACTTTACTGGAATGATGTACTAAAGGTCCTTTACAGAGATTGCTAATTTTCTTCCCATTCGATAAAAAACATTGTAGTCTGCAAGGAACTTAGGTTTAACATCGGACCCTATGGGAAAAATCACATTTTCATTTTCTCCTCTGAAACCACTGTAAGAAATTCAACCAAACTTTACAGGAATGATGTACTTAGTATCCTTTATAAAGATTGCTCATTTCATTTCGATATGGCAAAAAACATGGCCTCCACTGCAGAACATAGTTTAACATTGGAGCCTGGTATGAGAAAGCCATCCTTTTCATCATTTTCTCTTAAACTATTCAAGCAAATTTAACTTAATGTATGTAAGGTCCTTTGCAAAAATCCTCATTTCAAGAGGATCAGACAAAAACACGGGTGCTTAAGGAGAACATAGCTAAATATTAGACCCATTGGTAATAAGCATATTTTTGGTCATGCATGGCATAGAAGCATTTTGTCAGGTAAGCGATACAGGCTCAGTCTCTGAGCTTCTAGTTTTATCATTTGTATCAACCACTCATTGATATTTGGTATGCAGTTGCATAGCAACAATACAGATCAGTTTTAGTGGTGTTTTTATGTCTATGCCCCCACAGTCACATTCCACTGATTTATTTTGCACCAATAAACAAATCTTCCAATAGGAAAAATGAAAGGATATGGAGTGAATGTACATGTGACAAAAACGCACACGATACATAGAAGTTTTTTTGCTTGCATCTGTTTAACACCAATCACTCATTTGGCTGCAATGAGTGATTAATGTTAAACAGACACAAGAAAATAACTAGGAAGATTTGATTATTGGTTCAAAATAAGTGACATTTGGTATGCATCAGTATAGATCAGTTTCTGTGGCATTTTATATCTATGTCCCTGCTGTAATGCTTGGCTGACTTTGAAATTTTGCAATGTTTATTAAATGGTTTAAGTTTTATCTTAGGTCTGTCAACCAGTCATGGTAGACCATTTATATTTGGTATGCAGTTGTATTAGTATCAGTACAGATCAGTCTCAGTAGAATTTAGTGTCTGCCCTTGCAGCACACTCCACTGACTGAAATTTTGTTCTGTTTATCAAATGTTTTAAGTTTTATCTTGCTTCTGTTTAACATCAACCCCTGTAGATGCAGTTGCATTGACATCAATACAGATCAGTTTCAGTGGCATTTTATGTTAATGCCCCTGCAGTGATGCTCCACTGACTTTGGATTGTTTATTACTGCACATCTTAGTCACTTAATATTTGACATGCAGTTACCTCTGAACATCAAAATGTTGGCTTTGACCCCCTCAGTTGTGCATGGAAGATCACATCAAGATTTTAGGAAGTGTGTAATGCACACAATTTAAGGCTCAGATTTCAATAAAATGGCTACTACTCTTGATCAGTATGCAGATTCAAGGGATGCAAGGGGCAGGCAAGACATATTATGTGTCAACAGTTTATTGTTTATGGTTTCCATGGAGAGACATAATTTGTTGATTTATAGTTACTACCTTATTTTGTCGTTTGTTAGAAAACTGAAAAAAGTATTTTAAGCCAAAAATAAAGATAGACTGCTTATCTCATTTGATGAAAATTTTAGCAGGGAATTGAACCCCTCTGATTTTCAATAGGATTAGCATAATGTTTTCCATGAATGATGTGACAAAATATATAGAAAAATTTAAAGGGGGGGGGGGGGGTGCCAAAAGCTCACTGTTAATTGTGATTCCTGCTTCAAAACAATGAATTCATAGATATACTCCTTTCAAACCAACTGTTATTTTCTTGTTACTCGCAGTTTACTGCGGGTTATGCTGTCACACAGGACGATAGTACGAGAAATCCACCGGGTTAAATAACACACTATATTATACAATATCATACACTCCTAGAAATAATTGATTTCTTGCATTTGCATTCTTGAATGCAATAAGTAAGTAAAACCAGTCCAAATTCAACCATACACTTTAAAAATTATCTGGAATTAAATGATATATCTAACGCCAACATTTGGGATTATATTGGGGGATAATGCATTTCAACTGCGGAAGGATCAACGAGCAAGGCGGATAAATAATAAAATAGTACCACCCATATCATCTGTCTTTACAGCGTCTGTCACTCACCCTTGATTTATAGCGATGACGGGAAAGGCTGTTAAAATTGATTATTAACTATGCAGGCTGATCAGATGAAGGTGGTTGATTATTAATTAATATTGCACAAGCACGTTTATATCTTAGTTATTGTAAATAAATAGCGTGTATGGGGTATTTGTATTTACATAATATCCACTTAAGATATACAACAATATTTTTAGGTATATTATTGCCAATTCGTATGAAAATGTCAAACTTAAGGGATTACAATGAATTCGGTACTTTGTTATTATTACATACAATCCGTAAATGAAGTTGTTAAATGCAAATTAACCGCAATCTTTGGTGCTGATGTTTTTTTTTTTCTTTTTTTTTATTTGGGGGGGGGGNTGGCAATTTGGCAATAAGTGCACCTTTATCGATTGGAACGAAACATTTATATCAATATACGTAGATGGCATGAAAGTGTAGAGTTATAATCTGGTATAATATTTATGCAGCTCCAACCGTGTTTAGCTTACTACTGTGGTGAAAGTTTTTTCTTTCATTGACGGTATTCTATTCTTTGCATTGAAACACACATTTTATTAGGAATTGTATTTTCAGCTCAATTTGGTTCCTTATTTCAAAATTAAGATGGTTTGATTATTTGTTCATTTATGATTAGATTTATTTGTTTTGTGCAGTGTCCCCATCTCGTACATCATTCACCCTTAGGAATTAGCCAGATGATAAATGGTATTAAGTTATGTAACATAAACATCTTTAGGACTGAATGGGGTTAATTTAAATTTGGCATGCAACATAAGCAATTGACAGCATGTCCAGACGAGTGGCATACAAATTCACCAAAGGATCAAAGGGCATATTATCGCGATACTTTCATGCATGATTAGACTCAGATGGAGATTCTAGGAATGTAATAACATGGCCTTTTCCATATCAGCACGGTTATCATCGCGAGACCCCCATATCAGCCCGAGGCGCAAATGAATTTTGAAATTGATCTTATTTCATTTAGAATTGACATTTATGTACAATATTTTAGCGTTAATGAGAATTGCCATAGAAATAACATTTCACTTTACTGAAACTGTACTATCTTAGTCGTAAGGTTAAAATTATCAGTTTATTAGGGGGAAAAAAATCCTTTCTTTATTTTTTTTGACAATGAAAAAAAATGTTCCTATTTCGTGACATTGTTTATAAAAACGCTGTTCTCTGTATATTTTATAATATCTACCTCTTTAAATGTATAATATATGATCAATTATACTGTTTTCAAAATATGAATACATGCAAATCAAGCAGCACAACAATGCTAAAAATGTTGTTTTTCATTTTTGATTCACCACGGATTTTAAAAATGAGCAATAAGCATTTACATTACATACATCAATTATCTCTGTTCGCAATGAGTTTCTTTGAGGAGTAAATTTCAATTCTTTCCATAGATCTTGATATTGGAATACCGATGAATCAAGCTGACCAATACAGCTTCAGCTGAAGATATGTCGCATTGCTTACTGTATAGGAAGAGATTGGTGTTAGTTCGTCTACATAAATTAATGAGAGTTAAATTAGAGCTCTGGTTCAGAAATTGTCAAGAGGTTTCCAAAGATATCTTGCATAAGGACAGGTCAATTTCCATATCTAATCCAGATAAAGACTGCCTTCCATGTTTATTTATGTAAAATCCCATTGTATAGGTGTGCATTTCAAGTGTTATCTTGATATTTTGAAAATTATAAAACGTCACATATTGCTATTTAACAGTCTAAATTTCTTTTACAAATTGAGAAAACCATAATGAAGTGGAGAAAATTTGTTGATATCCTAATGTCTGCTTTCATTAGAAAGAATTAATTATCAAACTCTTGCTGTCACAAATCGTAATTTTGAAATGGTCACAAACAATATCAAGTTGACTATTATAAAGCATTCAAACTGTATGAAGAAGACAAGAAATACACACATTTGGGAAGGTAGAAATCTATATCGGGGGAATGTAGGCATTCTGGTTATAAAATCGAGAAGGAAATATTTCCGTTCTATAACTTTTATTTTGCATTCTGGCGTAACCGAACTATAAACCTAAATTGATGTAACAAATAAAATAACAACAATATATAAAAAAACAGATATTAGCCTTGTCCATAGAAATGTCACTATAGAAAACTAAATAAACACAGACTGTGGATTAAGATTTTGTCACTTTTGTCCAAAACATACACTGTCTAAATGGAGTCCATTTAAGGATTTAAGATTACTAAAATGCGCCATAAGAATTTGTTGAAAACTAAGATATCGAAACTTGACTCTAACAATTTAGATTTTTAAGAAATAATTAAAATAAATTAAAGTCCAAAATAAATGTTGGTAAAGAATTCCATTTATTTATACTTTCCGAAATGAAAGGTCCCAAGTGTCCGGTGATAAATCCATCTGAATCTGTGACAAATAAGATATATTTGAACCCATCAACAAACTATCTTACATTTGAAGTATGGATATTTTGTATCAGTTGCATTAGCAACTGGGGTGTTTGCCAAAATTATATTTTTATTTGAATCTTTCTCACTTTAGAAATCTTTAGGTTTGTAAACACAAAATTATAATGATTTTGAATATATAAAACCTGAGAGGTAAAATGTGACAGAAATGTCAAAGCAGGACCAGAGAGCATACTTTTAAAGTTCTCAAAAAATATTTATAAGGCCCTATAAATCAATTTGTAGATTCTCAAAAATCTGGATGGGTGGGTGGGAGCGTTTATTTTATTTTGTTTTACTGATTTTCACTAAAATTGATAGGAATTTAAAGAAAATTTCTGAATAATTGAAAATAAAAAAAAAAAAATGAGCTTAGAAAAAATGGGGCGGGTTGGGATGAGAATATATTGATTAATTTGATGTGACCTACTTACTTTGCCTTTTTCTCAAGATAAAAAAGATTTATGCAAATTAAGATACAAATATTATTTATGTTTTCTTGTATGTTTTATTCTCTTTTATATAGAACACATTATTTGAAAGGTCTCGAGAAGAATTTGAGCGAGATCAAGAGAAGCTTATGTCATTGTCAGATACTTTCCATCCTACAAACATTCAAACGAACCTGAAAGTAGCATTAATGGAAGCAGATGAAGAATCAGAAAAAGTTGTAGATGAATTTTTAAATAGTAAGTTGAATTTCCCAGGGTCTGTGGTCCCTTGGTTCAAATTTTAACAAAGTTGGACCTCAATATCTCGAACACCCCTTTGGCTCGAACTGATTTCATCAGTCCCCTGGGTGTTCCAGCCATCGAAGTTTGACTGTACTACTTTTGATCATAAGTGTTTCACAAAGCACATCTTGTTTTATGACTGCAAAAAATTTGGGGTTGTATAATGGTATGGTGTTGTTGTCATCGTTGTTGTCGTTGGCATTGTCGTCCGTAGACACTTTTGTTTTTGGTGTGTATTACACGCACATATTTTCTCCCAGAAGGCCAAGTTGGTAAATAGGAAGTAATACCTGGACAGATCTGAAAACACATCCCACCATATGGCATGATCATATTAAAGCTTCATACAAAATTTAAGATCTGTACCTTTTACCATTGCTTTGATAAATACCAAGAAAAATTACTTTATTATGCAGTAACTATGGAATCTGACTAAGTTGGTAAACAGGAAGTAATATTCCTATTGGTCCAAAATGCATACCACAATATGACATTAATATACAAAGCTTGTGACAAAATTTCAGATCAGTACCTTTACCATAACTGAGGGAAATACGACGAAAATTTACTGTATAATGCTACATGTGTCAATATTGATAGTAGTAAACAGGAAGTAATATCCTAATTGGTCTGAAAACACATCCCACAATACAAAGCTTTTGACAAAATTTCAGATCTGTGTCACATATTTAACACTGCTGAAAAAACTTTGACAAAAAATTACTTTATAATGCCACAAGTGTCAAAATTGACTGATTGGGTCAACAGGAATAGAATAAAGAAGGGAAACGTGTAATGTGTCAAAGAGACAATGACCCAAAGGGAGTAAATACAACTCAAAGCCACCATAAGATCTTCAATGAACGGGTCAAAGTGACCTGATTTTGCCAGGATGCTGACCTACTATCAGAGATGCATGTATATGCAATTAATTTACATTATTCTACCATGTAGAGTGACTGAAATCTGAGCTTGTCCATAGACTTAAATGTAAATCAATCAAGCATAAAATATAGGTCAAAGTGACCTAATTTTGCCTGGATGCTGACCTACCATCAGAGTTGCATGCATAGGAAAAGTTATATGATCCTACCATGTATAATGACCGAGATCTGAACTCATCCCAAAACTAAAATTTCAATAAATCAAGCGTAAAATATAGGTCAAAGTGACCTTATTTTGCCTGGATGCTGAACTACCATCAGAGTTATATGCATATGCAAGGCTACATGATCCTACCATGTATAGTGACCGAGATCTGAACTCGTCCGAAAACTTGAATGTAAATCAATCAAAATGACCTGAAATTTTGTCACAATCTTTGAATAGTCAAGCCATATTTTAGAAGGTGTTTTCAGACCAATGGAAAAACTACTTCCTAAGTCAGGAAATTTATTAATCCTTTGTGTGTTTTGTCTGTTTTCTACTTAGTTTACTTTATGTCAATAGGAGTCTAGGATGATGTTTATTTCGCTAAAATTGATTACTCTTTATTTAGGGGCCGATTCTGACCTGCCTTTGGGTGTCTATATTTTGCACTTTACTAGTCCCCTACCGGCATCGCCGAAGGGGACTTAAGGTTTGCACTTCGTCAGTCCGTCAGTCCGTCAGGCCGTCCGTCAGTCCCCCAGTCCGTCACACTCAAGTTTTCCGGACTTTTTTTCTAAAAGGTTCCACATATTGAGCTAATATTTGGTATGTGAGTCTACCATCATGAGTTACAGATGAAGTTCGTGTTTGGTTCCGGTGTCATATGGTATTTTGACCCGCGCGGTAAATCGACCCGCGGGTCGATTTTTAGACGCGGTAAATTGACCCGCGCTATGGGAAATTGATCCCCCCCTGTATGGTATTTTGACCCGCGCGGTAAATTGACCCGCGGGTCATTTTTTAGTTGTAGTATATTAACGCCACCTGGAAAATTGACACCTCCCTATAATTTATTGAAAATAAAATAAAGGCAGATTTATTGATTTTATATCAAGAAATGACACAAACTAGGGGTAGGTCAATTTCCCATGGGGGTAGGTCAAAATACCATGGCTTGCTAAAATATGATATGCAACCTGCAGAACAGTCTTAATGTAAAGAGAAGTGTACCAGTGTGATAATTCATACAAAATAAAGTCTTATTTTAATAATTTATACCGAGAATTGATGTTTAGTTGGGGGGGCAATTTCCCATGGGGTAGGTCAAAAATACCATGGCTTGTTAAAACATGAGTTACAACCTATATAACAGTTTAGATGTATACAGAAGTGCACCAGAGTGATAATTTGTACAAAATAAAGGCATATTTTTATATTATACAAAAATGTATACTGAGAAAGGACAATTAATGGGGTTGGTCAATTTCCCATGTGGGTAGGTCAAAATATATGATGGCCTGTTGAAATATGATTTGCAAACTCCAGATCAGTCTTAATGTATACAGAAGTATTCCAGTGTGATAATTCATACAAAATAAAGACATCTTTTTATATTTCACACCAAGAACTGATCCTGAGTAGGGGGTAGGTCAAAATACCATGGCTTTCTTAGGATTGTCAGGAGTGTAACACCATGGGTCTAAATCCCTATTATTTTATGCATTGATATATTTAGTATTATTCCTTATTATATCCAAAAACCCTGGCTGCCTGTGTCTTTTAGTACCAAATATTTGACTGTACACATGGAGATTTTCTTTTCAATGCCATTTTAGGTATGTCAGGAGTGTGACATGCTTTTTAGCCAGTATGTCTGGTTCTGTCATTTTCTTCATCATTTTGGGAATATTTTGACACAAAATGGTGTAAAACTAATCTTCACAATATCTTATATAATTTGTTCATAGTTATTGGTAAAAGTATGACAATAAAAGTATGTTCTGTCAGCAACAAGTAATGTCAGGAGTGCAACACCTGGTCAAATTGACAAATTTTTTAATTAATAATTCTTAACATGTAGTTATTTACATCAACTTTGTAGCATTTCTCAATGTAAAAGTTGGTATTTATGTGATTTGATGATAAATATATAAGAAGATTTTGTGTGAAAAATAGTCCTTTTTCATCTAAGCAGAAGGAAAAAATAAGAAAAATAAATAAGATCAACCATTAGGCCCTATCAAGTTAATTTGTAGATTCTCATCCACCTGTAACAAAACATCTGGGGCGGGTGGGAGGGTTTTATTTTATATTTTTT
>MJUU01019760.1:169975-185263 GCA_002080025.1 Modiolus philippinarum
GTGGAAGTATCTGTAGTATCCTTAATTTCAAGCTCTTTTGGATAAATAAGATGAAGAAAATCACCAAAGCGAGGGTTGTTTAGTGATAACATATCATATATATAACGGAAGCTGAAATTAAAGGACTGGGCCAGTTTTTTGTCTTTATTTTGAAGAAGCCCTTCAATGAAATCAGCCTCATAAGAATGGAGAAACAGATCGGCTAAAAAGAGGTGCACAGTTTGTGCCTATTGAAATTCCAATGGTCTGTTGAAAAACAAGTCCTCAAAACTGGGCAAATATATTGTCGATCAAATACTCTAACATTTTTTATCACTTCTTCCTCTGTGTATTTTTTCTGTGATTCTGAGTCATATTTCACAAAGTATGATTGTTCTCTGCCTATGACAATGTACTTATATCTTCGTTCGCCGTTCTTACGGGAAAAACATCTATTAATTATATTTTTCAGGCAAGATTTCAGTTGTTCATGAGGAATGATATGATAAAGTGTGGAGAAGTCAAATGTTTTAATGCTGTTGCAATGTAGACCTTAAAAAGACACACATTTCGCAATTAGATTTTAACAGCTATCTATTACAGTTTATGAGTTAATCCAACGACAAGGTCTAGAGTCAAAGTTCAAAGTGACCAATATCCTTTGACCTTGGCTTTTTTAAATGCAACACATATCACCTAAGTTGAATGGAAAAGGTTCCAGGTATCTATCTCTTACCGTTTTAGAGAAAAAACATGTTAAAAGAAATGAAGAAATTTTCAAGGGACATAACTCATGTACGGTTCATCATAGAGTTTCGGTCCAAATGTAAGAAAGGTCCGTCATGACCTAACAATCATTTTTGTCATTACAATTAATCAGCTATCCTTTAAGGCTTCCAAATTATTCTAATGAGAAGATTTGAGTTCAAGTTCAAAGTGACCAATGACGGTGGTCATTTAGGAAATTATAAAACATTTTTGCACATCTTGGGGATAGTATCTACTAGGGTGCCCAGTTTCATAAAGTTTGGACCATCCATCTCTCAGAAAACGTGCGGACAAAGGTCATGGAATTGAGGAATAATAAAGGAGAAAAATAGTAAGAAACTGAGTAAAAACAATAAGTCACCGAACTTCGTTTGGGTGACTTAATAACGATTGATGTTATGTTTGCATGCAAACACAAGTCAACCAAACCAGATTCCATACTCAATTGCTCTTTGAAAAATGCTGTGTTGTATAATTATCACCAATGACTGTAATAATTTGTTCTAAATATTTTTTTTATTCCTCATGTAAGAATTAGTTTCTTAAGCTCATTGTGTTTTCGTCTATCAGTGCAATTATTATAGTGCTTTGATTCATAAGTCAAAATTAACCTGGATTAGGTCAGAAAGTTGCGTCATAATGTTTTTATTATTGATGAATCGTGAAACCAACATTACAAGCTTAATATGTGTATTTATTGATACTTATAATGAAATAAATTATGTGGGTGTGACCTTGACCTTTTACCTTAACCTCATTTTGAAGGTCCTTTTTTCCTGAACATTTTGTATGTTGGTTGAATGTCTTTTTGTATCCTCAATGGTATTTGAACTATAATGAAAAAACCAAAATTGGGACAGAAAAAAATCGGTTTTTGGTCCATAGGTCGAAAATGGTTGGTCCAATAGTTTTGGACCCCATGTAACAAATGTAGATCTCAACAAGACACATATTTTCTCCAGAACATTTAATCAGTTATCTATTATGGTTTCTGCGTTAATCCAATAACAAAGTTTGGGGTCAAAGTTCAAAGTGTCCAATGACCTTTGACCTTAGCATTTTAAATGTAACACATATCACCTAAATTGAATGGAAAAGGTTCCAGGTTTCCATCTCTTACCGTTGTTGAGAAAAAAACACGTTTAAAGATATGACGAAATTTTCAAGGGGCATAACTCATGAAAGGTTCATCATAGAGTTTCGATCCAAATGTAACAAAGGTCCATCAGGACGTAATAAACATTTTGTCATTACATATTATCAGCTATCTGTTACGCTTTTCGAGATAATCAAATCACAAGGTTTGAGGTCAAAGTTCAAAGTGACAAATGACGATGGTCATTTTTGAAATTCAAAGACCTTCTTGCACATCTCCTGGTTGGTATTTACAATGTTGCCAAGTTTCATTAAGTTAAGACCACCCAGTTCTGAGAAATTGTTTGGACAAAGTTCATAAAATTCATTGGTGAATAATAATAATGAAAAATAATAAGAAACCGAGTAAACACAATAAGTCACCAAACCTCGTTTGGGTGACTTAATAAAAAACAGAGTAAAAACAATAAGTCACCAAACTTCGTTTGGCTGACTTAATAAGAAACGGTACAAACATTAGAAGTCCCCAAACTTTGTTTGGGCGACTTAAAAATATACAAACTCATCGAACCACAGTTTTCAAAACCTTATTAACGGCATTTTCACGGGAGAAGCATTTAAACTGCATATAGAAAATTTCACGTCAAATTGATTTCTTAAAAGCAAAATCAGTCACCGGGATTTTTATGACCTAGTGATTTTACGCATAATTACACAACACTTTATAAATGCATTCTATATTGCATTTGATTACGGTATCTGCAAGGTATTATTTTCCTATTGTAGAATTTCGTGAAATTTTCTGTGTAAAAACATAATTGTAATATTGTTCAAAATGTGAAATAAAGTTTGAGGGTCAGCGTGCATTTAAGCGCAAAAACTGACATTGAAAATTCCAGGATTTTACATAGAAGAAATAGGGAAAATGATTATATGAGAGCATAGCTTGAAATGTCTATAAAAGATTTTGTTCATACTTTACATGTGTTTTGAAATTCTTATATCCCGAGTTCCTATCGTTATTTATGTTTGTCTCTTGTTTTCATTATTGCTTTTCTAGTGCAGTTTGCTTGTAAATTGTGGCATGTGATTGTAGTTCCTGGCCATTGTAGGTGTTTGCTGTTTTCCCGTTTTTGTACTTATATAGTTTACATATAAAAAATTAAAAAATGGGGGTCACCATTAAAATAAGAGAGATAAATTGCCAAAAGTTGATTTCTGTAGTGATATCTTTGTCACATTCTTTTATCAAATATCCTCCTTGCATAATTTCTGTGTTTCCATAAATCCAGCAACAAATTTAAAGCTCATATGTTTTAGTTTACATTTTTGTAATATGGCAATATTGTAAAGATATAAGTAATAAAATTTTTGAATACTTTGGAACTTTCTTTATATCTTAAATAACTATTTTTTCTTAGTGAATAAAACTAAATGAAGGAGTGTTAGACAAACATGGCGTTATGTTAACACTGAAACACCTTAATTGTAACCAGTGTACATTTTTTAAACAAAGTCAAATTGTTGATTGGAAAAAATCTGATTCTTTTGAAAACAATGCCGATAGAAGTTCTTTGCTATCAGGTTTCATTTTGATGAAGCTGCCATATCCCCTATTTGGTTATGAGATCCACACATTTTCGTCACCGTTTTATTATGCATGCTTTCATAGACACTGACCTGTTTGCAATTCGTGTAGTCCGGTCTCTAATCAGTGACGTCGCAAAAACAACATTCCAGATTCGGCGACGTTGTAATATCTGCTCTTGGTATTGTATCATATTCCCTTTAGGTGCATCTCCCTCTCGCAAAGCTCTGTCCTTAGTTGATTCTTAGTTTCTTTTCAAGACGAAAAATACAAAATAAAATATAATTGTCAAAATTGCCTCAAATTAATTGTTAAATGCTTGGTAGTCTCCTTACATGTATATACGGAACTAGAGGACACCGATACTTTCCAGAATGATTTTTAAAAGAAATTCTACAACTATGGCTTTTAACGTCAATCCGTAATGTGTGTAACATTTTAGGTAGCACGGTACAGTTTCTTTTTCCATAGGCGACAATAGTAACATTTTCAAGATTTTCACCCATTCATAACTTTCACCCGAGATATTGTAGTATTATAGTATGCTCTCTTGTAGAGCATCCATTTAACTTTAAAAAAAATACCAGTGAAATATAGTCATGACCAATTCCCTCAAGAGCCATTAATCAAAGTATGCACTGCCCGTCAGTTTACTTGCAGTCTAAGTTGCGTTGAAGGGCATATTACCAATAATTCTAAAAATATTAATCTCCATTAATAAAGGGCACATGAAAATTTCTTACATATTTTCTTAATCATAGATAATTTGAAAAAAATACAACATGAATATTATACTTAATAACCAATCAGAACTCAGCTTTCAGTATTCACTCCTCTATATAATCTTGGGTACACAAAAGGGAAAACCAGTTCTATGTTTAGAAACTGTACCGTTGCTACATTTACATCAACCCGAATCATCGATATCATTCAACAAGATTTAGATACATTTCAAATTTTAAATTTTTTCTTTGGTAGAAACGGGGGTTAATATTAAAAGAATTTTGTCATAATGTGCTATTTAATACGTATCATAGGTATTTTTTGGCGTCACAATTGATATGTCATGTGATAAATATTGTCATACACTTTGCAATTAAGGTGTAAAGATATTGATTACGTGACGGTAGACAATAACAGTTATTTTTTTTCTCGTACAAAACTAAATTCTTTTATTCAATAAAAGTAATAAATATGACACATCATTGATTTTAGATGATTATTGATAATACAGCAAAATATAATGATTAAATTGATTTATCCTGTCGGTATTTAGAATTTTACATTACCTTTTTAATTTTTTATTGACGGTTTTCATTTGTATTGTACTAAATTGACGTTCTCCTGAAATATTTTTGAGTTGTTTACCGCTATTTCTAATAATGAATTGTGCAGTGCTCTGTGACGACTCGTCAGGGAGCTTTAAGGGACAACATAATGTGTTATTGTAAAAAGTGAAATTTTAGCAGTAAGTTTATTTACGGTATTTTCGTCTTAAGGAATGAAGCGCGAAAATAAAACTGTCGTGATTAATTTGATGCAATACATTTAGTACATTGACCAACAACAGCAATAATTAGAATGCGCGAAAATTTAAAGGTTTACTCTGTTGTCTGTGTTCTGTCAACGGAATCGCATAATTTCCAATATATACACTTATTTTAACTTCATATACGACATGCGTCATCGAAATTAGACACACGATATAAAAATTGGACATACGTTATTCATTATAATATATAAACAAACGTCATCAAAATTATCATCCACAGGACTCACATTGAAGGTGTCTGTAGTGTATTAATTTTCTATTGTAGAATTTCGTGAAATTTTCTGTGTAGAAACATTATTGTATCATTATTCAAAATATAAAATAAAATTTAGGGGTCACCGTGCATTGAGGCGAAAATCACTGAAATTGAAAATTTAGGGATTTTACAAAAAATGATCAGGAAAATGACTATATGAGTGGATAGTTAAAAAATGTATTATAAATTTTGTTGATACTTGCATGTGTTTTAAACTCATTATATTGTTTGCATATAAAAAAAATCAGGGGTCACCGTTGAAATAAGCGGGATAAACTTTGATATGCTAATTCCTCTAGTGATATCTATGTTAAATTCTTTTTCCAAATTATCTCCCTTGTCTTATTTCTGTGTTCCGTATATCCAGCTTCAGATTTAAAGCACATGTGTTTTAGTTCAACTTTTTGTAATGAAATGTTGTAAATTGAATAAGAAATAAAGATTTTAAATACTTTGGAACTATATTTACATTTTAAGTAATTATTTTGTTAAATTTCTAAATGTATGAAACCTAATTGAACAAGTATAAAACAAAAAATGGCGGAATAATACCACTGAGACACCTTAATGCAACGTTGGATTTTTACCGTGGAAGAATGCCTTTTGGAAAAGAGGGATATCATTGGACTTCCAGAAAAAGGGTTGAGGTTCATAGCTATTTTTTTTTAACTTTTAGAACATTTTAATTATTAACATGTTGTTAACAAATCGCCTTGGTGGTACAACGATCCCACCAACGTTCTTCCCTTTGTATTAATCACTTAACCACACCAGGGGATTTGGTAAGTGAACTAACTATATGTCTTAGGTATACATTATAAATTTCAATTATTCTAATTAAAAAATAAGTTTTTCATATTTATTACAAATATTTTCACAACTCAACTTGAACTATTACCTGCACCCATTTAAGATCAATTTATGGATAGATTGGATATTTCCAATGTGGCCCTATGTAGTGCAAGGACCTCTAGACAGCAGCACGTTTGGTACTAGATTCAAGCTGTCTAGATTTCCCCGCACCACAAGAGCCGCATGAATTATCGCTATTATCAGAGTATACTATTTATTCAGCCTAGAAAGTATAATTTGTCTTACTCGCTTAATGAAAGAATCATTCAAAACGGTATTATCTGAACATAGATTTAATTGATTATTAAATTCCTTACAAAATAATCCGAAAACATCAATTTTCTTTGATTTCATTGATGGTATGTAATAACTTTTATATATTACAAACATAACTTCTGTAAGAAAAAGTTTAACCAGTCAAATTTTCTATAATCAATTTTGTAACCAAATGTAAAAGAGTGGATAACAGGAAACACCCACAATGGCTGAAAATTATAATTACATGCCACAATCTGTCATGGAACTACACATGAAAAACACGAATAAGACAAGAGACAAACGTAGCTGATTCCGTGTAGCAGGGTGGATGATCGCGGATGTCCACCTTAAATTACGTGAACCAACGTGGACACATTTTTGAAAACGGAATCCTCGTGGAACCATCGCGGCCACATAGAGAAATTAATTTTTACTGAACATATGTTTGATTTTGTCGCAAACATGCAAAGCGAGGAATATTTACATCTTTCTACAATCGTATCCTGGGACTATAATTATTTCATTATTTGTCCCAATCGTATCGTAGTTCATGAACGTAATCCAAATGCATGTAAATAAATAAATAATACATTTAACATTCCTAGATGTGTATTTGTTATCAAAAGCATGCTTCAATTGTTGATTGAGCGTCTCTACCTAATGTGTATTCATATCACCTGAGATATTGATTTTTTCATTGGTCGGTTTTTAGTTTTATTTTAAGAAAATTACCTATGCGTATCTATTATGTATATTTTCTAATGGCTTCCGAAAGCACTCCTGCTTTAAGTGCTATTTCCAGGCTTTATTTCAAATTTTAAGCTATTTATGATAAAGATTTGATAGAAAACGATTTTTGATAGAATATTTTGCTAAAAGTTATAAAGCCGAGACCTGACAAGTGACAATTACGCAACTATAAGACGTCGAGGGATTCTTGCTGTTGAAATTGAATATTTTATTTTATTTTCCATCCGTGCAAATTTCGGCTTGAAAAATATTTGAAAGAACATTAATTTGACAGAAAATACATGGCTTTTTTCACGGCAATGAAACAACCAAATTATTTGAGGCTTGCAATTATCATAATTCAAAAATAACTATGACGATCCCATGGGAAAACTTGTTGCAAAGAAAATTCTATTTTAACTTCAACTTGCCAAACTTTCTGATTATAATAATTTGGGGAAAAAATGACCATTTGTTGACATTAAGCTCATTCATTTCTAGTTATATTTTCAATGATTTCTAAATATTGACCCGCGATGATTCCGCGTTCAGCACGATGTCACGAGGGGACCACACAGGTAAATATTTTGTCCACGTTCTCAATTCAGTTCCACGTTCAAGATCGCGGTGGAATTCCACGTTTGGCAAAATTTGTCCGTGATGACAACAAGGATTTTGCGTTTTCCATGTGAGCTGTACAGTATATGGGGGGGGGGGGGGATTTCTGAACTTGCCATCTTGCGCTGCTGGGATTTAATCATTCATGAGAAGGAACAATATTGTTTGTGGATTTCGTCATTAAATTTTATTGCCTTTTCATGTAACAGTGTATAGTTTGGAATACTTTGTGGAAAAAGACAAGTTAAGATGTAATTATAAAATCAGGATCAATTACATGTATTGAACTAGTACAAAGTGGTACAGTCCTTGTATCAGTAGCTGTTACTTATTGACGGATTGTTGACTGATTGATGACAGATTTTTGACTGATTGACGACTGATTTTTTACTGATCGGTGACGGATCCATGAATAACGGATGTGTACGTATTTTACGGATGTAAACGTATTTTACGGATGTAAACGTATTTTACTGATCGCATCCGTCAATTACGTGTTGTATCAATCAGTAAATAACGTATGACGGATATGTAAATATTTGGAATTTTAATGCAAAACGAATAAACATAATATTATTCTCGTGTGTTTCCAGGTTGTTAGATACATCTTTTTCGAATATAAAGACGAATAAACAAATGCTGTATTTTGTTTCAATCTAAATCGTTTACATGTATTTGTGAATGAGAACTGGGTATCTAAACTGCATAATACAAGTCTGCGTTTTAGACTCGATCTTTGAAAATGACCAAAACAATATTATTTTGCAAATATTATGGATCATATTCTTTCAAAGGAGATTTATATTTTGCACAACATTATTTTAATGAATTTTGACATAATTAAGTTTTGAATATTTAGATTTTTAAAGTGCGGTTTAAACTCTGTCTATAAAAATGACCAAAACAATTGTAATATTTCAAAAATTTTACTCATATATCCTTTCGAAGGAGTTTTATCTTTTGCGAAACACAATTTTAATGAATTTTAACATATTAAAGGTTTGATAGTTAGAATTAAGTCTGTGGTTTAAACTCTGTCTATAAAAATGACCAAAACAATTGAAATTTTTTGAAAATTTTATTCATCATATCCTTTCAAAGAAGTTTTATCTTTTGGGAAACACAATTTTAATGAATTTAACATATTTAAGGCTTGAAAAGTTAGATTTTTAGAGTGCGGTTTAAAACACGTTTAAACTCTGTCTATAAAAATTACCAAAACAATTGAAATATCTTTAAAATTTTATTCATAATATCCTTTCGACGGAGTTTTATCTTTAGCGAAACACAATTTTAATGAATTTTAACATATTTAAGGCTTGAAAAGTTAGATTTTTAGTGTGTATTTTTAACTCTGTTTATAAAAATGACCAAAACAATTGAAGTTTTTTGAAAATTTTATTCATAATATCCTTTCGAAGGAGTTTTATCTTTTGCGAAACACACCTTTAATGAATTTTAACATTTTTAAGGCTTAATAAGCAAGATTTTGAGTCTGCGGTTTAAACTCATTCTGTAGAAATGACCAAAACAATTTAAATTTTTTTAAAATTTTATTCATCATATCCTTTTGAAGGAGTATAATATCCTTTCGAAGGAGTTTTATATTTTGCAAAGCACAATTTTAATGAATTTAAGCATGCTGAAGGGTTGAAAAATCAGATTTTTAGTCTGTGGTTGAAACTCAATCTTTAAAAATGACCTAAACAATTTAGTTTTTTGAAAATTTTATTCATCATATCCTTTGGAAGGAGTTTTATATTTTGCGAAACACAATTTTAATGAATCTTAGCATACTTAAGGGTTGAAAAGTCAGATTTTTAATGTGGGGTTTAAAGTCTGTCTATAAAAATGACCAAAACAATTGAAATATTTTAAAAATTGTATTCATCATATCCTTTCGAAGGAGTTTTATCTTTTGCAAAACACAACTTTAATGAATTTTAACATATTTAAGGCTTTAAAAGTTAGATTGTTAGTCTGGTATTTAAACTCTGTCTATAAATATGACCAAAACCATTGAAATTTTTTGAAAATTTTATTCATAATATCCTTTCGAAGGAGTTTTATCTTTTGCGTAACACACCTTTAATGAATTTTAACATTTTTAAGACTTGAAAAGTTTGATTTTTAGTCTGCGGTTTAAACTCAGTCTATAGAAATGACCAAATCAATTTAAATTTTTTGAAAATTTTATTCATCATATCCTTTCGAAGGAGTTTTATATTTTGCAAAGCACAATTTCAATGAATTTAAGCATTCTTTTAGGTTAAAAAATCAGATTTTTGGTGTGCGGTTTAAACGCAATCTTTAAAAATGACCTAACAATTTGAATTTTTCGAAAACTTTATTCATCATATCCTTTAGAAGGAGTTTTATATTTTGTGAAGCACAATTTTAATGAATTTAAGCATACTGAAGGGTTGAAAAAGCAGATGTTTAGTCTGCAGTTGAAACTCAATCTTTAATCAAAGTACTGAAGTACTGTTTAGTCGGATTTACGCTTTAATTTGGAAAAAAGATAATCTTAAAATTATTTATGGGCAACAAAAGACTAAATAGAAAATGTTGAAGGTATAGAAGATGAAGAACAGTAAAAGCGTTGTTGCATTTGGTTATTTTACCATGTATCTGTAGGAATTTTGTCTCCTGTACATTCAATCTCGTTGACAATATCCCTTATTTTTTCTTGAAGTGTGGAGTTCTTATAAAGATCTCCATTGATTGAGCTGTATGCTCCCTTTTTTCTTCAGTTAAAACTTTCAAAATTTTTCATTTTGGCTTTCATATTTTCTTTAAAAAATCAAACTATTTTCACCATCTGTAGTTATAATGCACTCATCTCCCCCTTTTATTTGCCAAGTCATCTTACAGCCAACTCATGACTATCCTGTGGTCGTGGTCGTGTGTATTTCAAATTGTCTTTTGGCCCCTCTTTGGGGCAATGGGTGGCAGTGTTTTTAGAGTACTTTGCCTGATATCTTATGTCTGATCCCGCATCCATTGATGTTGACAAACATGGACGTAGCGTTGTTCGACGTCCAGCAAGTGAATTCTGCTCAAGCCAATGCAACTAGTGCTAGGGTCCGTCTCCAATGTACTATTAGATATTCGTGTTTTCTCATTGTTGAAAGCCTCATATATTTTTGCGTCTAGCAAATGGGTATGAACGCACATCTCTTGGTAGTGGTTTAGTTAGTACGCTAGTTTATTGCAAGGCTATATTCTTTACCGTTGAAAGCTGCCCAGTGTCTAGCGCGGCGGTCCAACTGGTTGATTATAGCCCATCGACAAATATCATTGATATACGGGGAATATAAAAGGTTTCAAATTAAACTGCAATGTTACTGCTAAAGAAATGACGTATGTTCTGTTTTAGCTAATATAAGTAAGCATGGACATAAATAGACGATAATACGGGGAAATATATAATTTTTATCTAGCGATTCCAAAATGTTATTAAAAATGGATGAAAGAAGTAAGTCACATGTAAATGCCGTATCTTGACCATATTATGATTCCGAAGTAATAAGGGAACATCTTGCACAACTGTCGAAATTTGGCAAAAAAAAACCATAATTTTCACATCGCCTCTGGGTTGCATTAAAAAGACTTTATGCGTATCGTATTTTTTTAATTTTTTTTTTTTTGTGAAAAGAGAGAAAAAATTTCAGCATTTACTAATGACTAAATACCGAAGTTGCTGGGAATTTGAATTCTGCATATTACTAATTGATTAGTTTAAATTCTACAGCTATACTCAATTCGAGCTGATATTTATTTGCATTTGCATTGATCACTTAAACATGTTAAAGGCTGTATACCAATATACGTCCCTACATGATCATTTGTCAGTATCACCAATACTTTATAAATCTGAATAAAAATATGTCAAAAGACAGTGAAATACACCGGCGGATCCAACCTACGAAAAGGGGAGATCCAATGAGGTTCAAGTCAAATTCTGCACGAAATTAAAAAAAAAATCGAGAAAAAGGGGAGATATCCAACCTCGAACTCATCTCTTTATCCGCCAATGAAAACATGAATAATTGTTCATCCTTTGTCTCTAAGAGGGTACTTAAAACAAAAATATATATTGGCAATTTAATATTGTTTTCAGTATTGATAAAAGAGCTATACAAGTTATCATTTTTGAACAATTCTTAATCAAATTATCAATACGCGCAAACTACGCTTACTAAATAAGAAAGAATTCAGAATCCTCGGTTTATTATTTTTATTTATATAATTTTTTGAATCAGATACTGAATTATTAGAGGTATTTATTTATTATTTTTTTGCATCTTTTAAATTCAGAAACATTACAAATATTCAGTTCACAGGTAATTGATTATTATTTCTACAACTACGGTAATAGGTGAAGTTATTTATAATTAACTTGTCACGTGACAAAATGTCAACTGCTAAAATATTCCCTCGACAATTCTATTTTAATTATGCTTAAACCTTACATTTATATGTTTAATTTCTTATGCAGTTCACAATAATGTTAAAGAAGAAATTGGCAATGAATTTGGCCACAAAAAATTGATTTTTGATCTCGAAGTGCATATTCATACCCGGGATTTTTCTGAAGAAAGCGACAGCATAAGAAGGATTTACATACCGTAAATCCTCCTAAAAATGACCTAAACAATATAGTTTTTTGAAAATTTTATTCATCATATTCCTGTCAAACATTTTGTTATTTCATGAATCACAATTTAAATCAATTTTAGCATATTTAGTGTTTGAAAAGAAGGATTTCCCAGTCTTTCGCGTATGCATGCGTCAAATCATTTGTGTTGTTTTTTGTTTTTTGTTTTTTGTTTTTGTCATTCCATTTTTGTTTCGCACTTATTTGCATGCTTCCAAATTTTAATGCTTTCCAACAAACTGTATTATATACTGTGCATTTCCTACGTACAAGCAGAAACATCAAGTAAATATATATCTAGGTTGTCATAAATTTTTTTTTTATATATTTCAATTCTAAATTCATTTTTCTGATGAAACGAAATTATCATTTCGCAAAATGTATTAACTTGAAAGATGACGTAAGGCTATCAATCAGTCATTTACGGATAGGACCGATCAATCATCCGTCACTCACGTAATTTACGTATTGTATCCGTCAAATACGTGAATTACTTCTCCTATCCGTCAGATTTTGACGGATTGTTGACTGATCGATCACTGATCGATGACTGATCGTTGACGGCTGACGGATCGCTGAATGATCGCTCTTTTAGTAACGGCTACTGAAGCAAGGACTGTATTGTCCTCATACAAAATTATTATGAATCACAAAAAACGAACAGGTTGTGGATTGTCTTTCTTTTGGGAAATCAGGATAAATTTGTTACACAGTTCTGAATTGTCCTAATACGGAATTTATCGGATCAATAAAATTCCGTATTAGGACAATTCCACACTGTGTAACTAATAATACAGGTAGACTACTAACTCCATGACCACAATCCTGAAAGGAAAGAAAAAAACAATATGTTATTTTGAAAGATGGGTGAAGGGGTGCTCGCCGCTAAACTGCCAGCTAGCTCAAGGAGCCTAGTCTGCTGGTAGAACACTGTCGCACTAATCAAACTCAAAACTTCCCGAAGGGTTTAGTCAAGAATCATCATAAATTTCAGTAGACATCGGCAGTATCAGTGAAAGGCCAGTGTGTGTGCAAAATTTTAAGGTTATTAGGTCTCAAAGCTAATTTAACGGATGCAAGCAGTATATCTTGTCGATATATATCCTCTATTACGTAAAGAATGTAAGTAACCTCCCAGCTTTTCTGGATGTTTAATCAATTTCAGGCATTTTCAACAAGATTTCCGTAAAAACGAGGATTAGAAATGCCCTTAGTAATAAGCTGTTTACGAGTGACACCATATTTAGATATCAAATGTTCATATCTATTATAAAACTTCTTAAATGTATTCAACAATTTATGAAATCTGTAACCCTGTTGTAATAGTTTGGCCGTGATAGTAAGGTTACGTTCGTTAAAACCGTCAAGAGTAGAACAAACCCGTGCGAATCGTACCAGTTGAGAAATATACACTCCGTAGGTTGGAGCTAGAGGGATGTCGCCGTGAAGAACAGGGAAATTCGTAATAGTGAAATCAAAATCATCCCGTTTATCATATGTTTTAGTTTTTATTTTACCAGAGTCAATAATGATAGTTAGATCCAGAAAAGGGCAGTATTTTGAATCATTGTTAGCTTTATTTAATTTTAGTTGTTGCGGGTAAATAATGTCTACATAATCTAAAAATTGGGGATTATCAATAGTAAGGATATCGTCAATATACCTGCTGTTATCATTGAAAATAGAAATAAGTTTATCACTGTTTGGTATGGTTCCGTTCTGAAGTTTTTTCATGAAGTCTCGTTCGTAACAGTAAAGGAAACGATCTGCAATTAGAGGTGCACAATTTGTACCCATGGGAATACCTATAACCTGTTGATAAATAGTGTTGCCAAAACGAACAAAAATATTGTCCAGCAAAATATTGAGTGCATTAATCATATCACCACATGTCCAGGAACAATGATTATTGTAGGCAATATTAGAGAAGAATCCCTGCTTTTTGTTAAAGCAAATGAACCGCAGACCAGAAAATTTAAAAGACCATTTAATAAGTTGTCCCAATTTGGATTTAATCAAATCATGTGGAAGGGTAGTATAAAGTGTAGAAAAATCATAACTGTCAATAGATGAGACTGGTCTTTGAATTGATTTTAATTTGTCTAAAACTTCAATAGAATTTTTGACACTCCAAATGTAATTTACACCAGAGTTTTGATAAGTTTTTTCACAGTAATTAATAACCAACTCCTTGATACAAGTAAGTGAACTAGTTAAATGGATGGATCAATTAGTAGTAGAACACTTACTAGATGCAGAAAAAAACGATGTTTAAAGGGATTTGTGTGAAGCTTCGGAACCCAGTACATGGTAGGTAAGATGTTATCTTTAGGTGGAACTTTAAGTATATCTGTATCCTTATAATGTTGTTTGGTAAGCGTGTTTTCGTCCCAATTGGTACGTTTGAAAGTGTCCGACTTGTCCAGTTCGTTTTGTTGAACATCGATGTAGTATTTCTTTCAGACAATAGCAAGGTTGTTAAATGCCTTGTCAACAGGTACAAACACATATTTTTTACCAAGATCCTTCAATTTAGAATTAATTCTATTTACAGACAGCTTAGGAGGTGACACAACATAATTATCTTCATAAAAATTTATTCTGTTGGTGACCTTGGTAATAATTTTATCTTTAAAAAAATTTAGGGCATGCTTGTCTGCACTTTCTCGTTTGCATTATTTTTTACAATAACTGGTTACAGCGTCATTAATTATATCAAAACAAGCTTGCCAGTTTATTTTTGAAGGTGGGCGATATTTAGGCCCATTTCTAAAGAATTGTCTAACTTCTTTATCTTCTGTGATGTTAAGATTCCCCGTTGATATATGTCCACACGGGTCATAGCGATATGGCGATGTGGAACAGTCTCAGCTTCTAGGGTAGTTTTTCTCAAAATCAGCATCACATGTAATAGAAGAGTAATTGAAAAAAAA
>MJUU01019760.1:185452-197611 GCA_002080025.1 Modiolus philippinarum
CATAGAGCGGACTATTAACAGACATAGTATAACATTCCAAAGAGATTTTATAAAGTTGTGTTACAGGAATTGAACAAAGTTTAGTGAACAAAACATGCCGCCCATTGTTTTTGATAACAGTATATAGATCATTTGTATTTACGATGCTTTTACGTTTGCTTTTGATATTATAATTCACTCTTCGACCATGTGACCTGCAATGGCGTAATTTTGGAAAAGAAATTCCCATAATGTCAATAGAAGCGCACTGAGAAATGTTTCCCTGACCCATGATGTTGTCATTTAACCCTAGTGGATAAGCTGTCTGTAGTTTTTTAATCCAAGATAGTTCGCATTCTCTTCTTGATCTTACATATTCTCTCTTAGATTGATTAGGGGATTTTTCTACAATTTCTAACGGATGAATTTTTATATATTTTTTATCATGATTATAGATAGAACAGTGTTGATATATATAGGATCTAAACTTTTTGGGGACACGAATACGATACAGATGTTCCTCGGTACGTCGTTGTAATGGGCGACCCGTCTCACCAACGTACTAAATACCACAGCCTGGTTTGCTTCAGGTGATCAAATATACCAGGCTAGCAAAGAGTTCATTTCTATTACATGTTGTCCAATCTTACATTTATTTAACAGATCTTTTATGTTATCCCAGAAATTTTTATAAAATTTGCAAGTAATAAAATAATGTTCATAGTCTTCTAATACATTACATATATTGCATTTATCAGTGTCAGAAATTTTCCTTATTGACAACAATTGTTTACATGGAAGAATATTGTGTAACAGTTTCCAGCGAAATATTTTTAGTTTATTTTCCCACAATTTAGTAAAAATAAAATGAAGAGTATGTTTAAATTTAAAAGACAAATCGCATATTTTTGTTTGAGTTTGCCACTTAGCAAACCTTACGGGTTTTTCGAATGTTTTTGAATTCAATATACTTTAAATTTCTTTTGACGACAGCTTCATTATTTCATACTTTTGTTTTTTACTTTTTTCCACATAAATATTAAAATTTGTTTGTACTTTAGTTTAAATTGATTTCTACTGCTTTATAATAGAAAACAATTTATCTGGAATTGCTCTCATTAATTGTGTTTATTCAGAGAACGAATTAGATAATGGGTAAAGTTTATTCATTATACATATTTGTGAAATTTTACCTTGGTCGTCAATGAGATCATTATTGAAGATTATATTAGATTTAATCCAATTTTTTGTATATCAAAGATTTCCAACCAGACTTAATGAATTTATTTCCCCAAAGTATATGTTGTTTAATATCTTTAAATTTAGCTGGCTCTGATTCTGAATTATTATTTACCTTTGTCCATGTTTTCACAATCTGTAAATAAAATGTTAGTGGAATATTTGTAATCCCTTAAATCAAATTTAAATTATTAAAATTCATATTGAATATAATGAATGTCGATCCAAATTTATTGAAGTAGTATTTTGGTATGTTTTTCCAGTTTGCACCACTGTCTGTTGTACAAAGTAATTTTTTAACCCTTGTTTATTCTTGTTGCCTTAATATAGTTATTTAAGTCAATCATCTTTAAACGCCCTTTCTCGTATTCCAAACAGAGTGTTGCCCGCTTGATTTTTTTTATTATCCCAGATGAAATTATAGCTGTTTTTGCCATATTTCGTGTCTGATTTTTGCTCGAAAATAGCACCAAAAAAAATAATAATAATAATAAAAAAACCTTTCCTACCCCGGACTTCCTTCCGATACACACACACTCTGGATCTGTAAATTGTTTCGTAAGATGAAATCGTACAAATGTGTACTGAGGCATCAGGGACGTAGTATGCATAATTCATACATAAGAGTATGAAGAACAACAATGAAGGCGTTGTTCCATTGCTTGATCTTACCATTTATTTATAGGGATTTTGTCCAATGTACATTTGCTCCATACCCCTTTCTTTGTTCAAAAGCGTAATGGACACACAATTACCTGCAGATGGCTAATACTAAGTTCACCCAAAAGAGTCTATCATATGCTTTTAAACGCGAGAGCTAGCAAACATTATACAGACTTTCTCATAAGACATAGGCGTCTCCTTGACACCCTTATTAATCAAGGCTTCAAAATATACCTTTTCATATGGTCATTAAAAAATTCTCCAATAGACAGCAGTCCCTTGTGGAAAAATTTAAAGTTTCGGTCCGAACTCTGATCCAAGATTCTTTTTTACTTAATACTGGGATGATCCTTTCTTTAAACTGTCTACGAGCTTTCAATAACAATTGCTGTTGAGTTGCTTCCGAACCCACAGCAATAGAAGGGGAAGTTAAACGGGCAATAAAACTGGTTTAACCCACGTTTTCTTTTGAAATACCCGTACCAAGTTAGGACCATGGAGGTCGACATTTGTTCCAATGGTTTCCACCTGATTTGTCTTTTGCCTCATGGACTTAAGCTCTTGATAATTTTGATCTGTAACTCTGTTTTTACCCCCATTCTATATTTCATCGACTACTAAAGCTTAACGAAAACTACTTAAGCAATCTTGGTGCCTTTGTCCTTGAATTATTCCTTTTGGATTGACGGTTTGGTTATCACAAATTGACTTTCTGTTTTGTTTCATCGAAATATTAGATGAAGTTTTTAAAAGACAAGTTTCAAGTGGAAAAAAAATCACTTTCCAAAGACTGAACCTTCACTACCTTTCGTTAACATCCAGGAGATCAAACGACAAAGGTAAAACCTCACAGCTACCAGTAGTACTTGACGAATAAGTGTAATAAAATATATTTAAAGTAAAAAAAGGATTGACAAATCAGGTAATTTAAAAATACAAGGAGCCTAGTCTGCTGGTAGAACACTGTCGCACTACGGAAGAAAAATCAAACTCAAAACTTCCCGAAGGGTTTAGTCAAGAATCATCATAAATTTCAGTAGACATCGGCAGTATCAGTAAAAGACTTGTGTGTGTGCAAAATTTTAAGGTCATAACGTCTCAGAGCTAATTTAACGGATGCAAGCAGTATATCTTGTCGATATATATCCTCTATTACGTAAAGAATGTAAGTTACCTCCCAGCTTTTCTGGATGTTTAATCAATTTCTGGCATTTTTTAACAACATTTCCGTAAAAACGAGGATTAGAAATGCCCTTAGTAATAAGCTGTTTACGAGTGACACCATATTTAGATATCAAATGTTCATATCTATTATAAAACTTCTTAAATGTATTCAACAACTTATGAAATCTGTAACCCTGTTGTAAAAGTTTGGCCGTGATAGTAAGGTTACGTTCGTTAAAACCGTCAAGAGTAGAACAAACCCGTGCGAATCGTACCAGTTGAGAAATATACACTCCGTAGGATGGAGCTAGAGGGATGTCGCCGTCAAGAACAGGGAAATTCGTAATAGTGAAATCAAAATCATCCCGTTTATCATATATTTTAGTTTTTATTTTACCAGAGTCAATAATGATAGTTAGATCCAGAAAAGGGCAGTATTTTGAATCATTGTTAGCTTTATTTAATTTTAGTTGTTGCGGGTAAATAATGTCTACATAATCTAAAATTAGGGATTATCAATAGTAAGGATATCGTCAATATACCTGCTGTTAACGAACAAAAATATTGTCCAGCAAAATATTGAGTGCATTAATCATATCACCACATGTCCAGGAAGAATGATTATTGTAGGTAATATTAGAGAAGAATCCCTGCTTTTTGTTAAAGCAAATGAACCACAGACCAGAAAACTGTCAATAGATGAGACTGGTCTTTGAATTGATTTTGGTTTATCTAAAACTTCAATGGAATTTTTTACACTCCAAAAGTAATTTACACTAGAGTTTTGATAAGTTTTTTCACAGTAATTAATAGCCAACTCCTTTATACAAGTAAGTGAACTAGATAAATGGATGGATCATATAGTAGTAGAACACTTACTAGATGCAGAAAAAAACGATGTTTAAAGGGATTTTTGTGAAGCTTCGGAACCCAGTACATGGTAGGTAAGATCTTATCTTTAGGTGGAACTTTAAGTATATCTGTATCCTTATAATGTTGTTTGGTAAGTGTGTTTTCGTCCCAGTTGGTACGTTTGAAAGTGTCCGACTTGTCCAGTTCGTTTTGTTAAACATCGATGTAGTATTTCTTTCAGACAATAGCAAGGTTGTTAAATGCCTTGTCAACAGGTACAAACACATATTTTTTACCAAGATCCTTCAATTTAGAATTAATTCTTTTTACAGACAGCTTAGGAGGTGACACAACATAATTTTATTCTGTTGGTGACCTTGGTAATAATTTTATCTTTAAATAAATTTAGGGCATGCTTGTCTGCACTTTCTCGTTTGCATTATTTCTTCCAATAACTGGTTACAGCGTCATTAATTATATCAAAACAAGCTTGCCAGTTTATTTTTGAAGGTGGGCGATATTAAGGCCCATTTCTAAAGAATTGTCTAACTTCTTTATCTACTATGATGTTAAGATTCCCCGTTAATATATGTCCACAAGGGTCATAGCGATATGGCGATGTGGAACAGTCTCAACTTCTAGGGTAGTTTTTCTCAAAATCAGCATCACATGTAATAGAAGAGTATGTTTCTAGTAGGTTTTTTATAAGAGAAGGAAATGACAGGCATGTCCTGGTTGTCAAAATAGACGGGTACAAGCTTTTGAATATCTGGGTCCCGAAAAATGCCTGCAATATCAATTAGGTCAATTCCTTTATTAATGTATTTAATTTTCAAAAACTGTTTTATGTGCTCATCGGGTTTGTCGATTCTCGGATAAAGTCGATGAAAACAGAAAGCATCAATAATTTTAGAACATTCATAGAGCGGACTATTAACAGACATAGTATAACATTCCAAAGAGATTTTATAAAGTTGTGTTACAGGAATTGAACAAAGTTAGTGAACAAAACATGCCGCTCATTGTTTTTGAGAACAGTATATAGATCTTTTGTATTTACGATGCTTTTACGTTTGCTTTTGATATTATAATTCACTCTTCGACCATGTGACCTGCGATAGCGTAATTTTGGAAAAGAAATTCCCATAATGTCAATAGAAGCGCGCTGAGAAATGTTTCCCTGACCCATGATGTTGTCATTTAACCCTAGTGGATAAGCTGTCTGTAGTTTTTTAATCCAAGATAGTTCGCATTCTCTTCTTGATCTTACATATTCTCTCTTAGATTGATTAGGGGATTTTTCTACAATTTCTAACGGCTGAATTTTTATATATTTTTTATCATGATTATAGATAGAACAGTGTTGATATATATAGGATCTAAACTTTTTGGGGAAACGAATACGATACAGATGTTCCTGGGTACGTCGTTGTAATGGACGACCCGTCTCACCAACGTACTAAATACCACAGCCTGGTTTGCTTCAGGTGATCAAATATACCAGGCTAGCAAAGAGTTCATTTCTATTACATGTTGTCCAATCTTACATTTATTTAACAGATCTTTTATGTTATCCCAGAAATTTTTATAAAATTTGCAAGTAATAAAATAATGTTCATAGTCTTCTAATACATTACATATATTGCATTTATCAGTGTCAGAAATTTTCCTTATTGACAACAATTGTTTACATGGAAGAATATTGTGTAACAGTTTCCAGCGAAATATTTTTAGTTTATTTTCCCACAATTTAGTAAAAATAAAATGAAGAGTATGTTTAAATTTAAAAGACAAATCGCATATTTTTGTTTGAGTTTGCCACTTAGCAAACCTTACGGGTTTTCGAATGTTTTTGACTCAATATACTTTAAATTTCTTTTGACGACAGCTTCATTGTTTCATACTTTTGTTTTTTACTTTTTTCCACATAAATATTAAAATTTGTTTGTACTTTAGTTTATATTGAATTCTACTGCTTTATAATAGAAAACCATTTATCTGGAATTGCTCTCATTAATTGTGTATATTCAGAGAACGAATTAGATAATGGGTAAAGTTTATTCATTATATATATTTGTGAAATTTTACCTTGGTCGTCAATGAGATCATTATTGAAGATTATATTAGATTTAATCCAATTTTTTGTATATCAAAGATTTCCAACCAGACTTAATGAATTTATTTCCCCAAAGTATATGTTGTCTAATATCTTTAAATTTAGCTGGCTCTGATTCTGAATTATTATTTACCTTTGTCCATGTTTTCACAATCTGTAAATAAAATGTTAGCGGAATATTTGTAATCCCTTAAATCAAATTTAAATTATTAAAATTCATATTGAATATAATGAACGTCGATCCAAATTTATTGAAGTAGTATTTTGGTATATTTTTCCAGTTTGCACCACTGTCTGTTGTACAAAGTAATTTTTTAACCCTTGTTTATTCTTGTTGCCTTAATATAGTTATTTATGTCAATCATCTTTAAACCCCCTTTCTCGTATTCCAAACAGAGTGTTGCCCGCTTGATTTTTTTTAATTATCCCAGATGAAATTATAGCTGTTTTTGCCATATTTCGTGTCTAATTTTTGCTCGAAAATACCCCCCCCCCAAAAAAAAAATAATAATAAAAACCATTCCTAACCCGGACTACCTCCCGATACACACACACTCTGGATCTGTAAATTGTTTCGTAAGATGAAATCGTACAAATGTGTACTGAGGCATCAGGGACGTAGTATGCATAATTCATACATAAGAGTTCATACATGGAGTTGGTAAAACAATTCCCCGTGGTAGAGATGTATGCTCTTTATTTTTCTTAGATATGGTGTACTTGTACATGAGATAATATTTCATGTGTACACTTTGTTCAATTACTATTATCTAAATTTATGTAAATTCTGAAACCTAAGGATTAACTCCCTCCATCGTAGTTTTGTCGTTATTTATATTTGATATAAATGATTATTCGAATTTCGTTTGGTTATATGCTTTTTAAACATTTTTTGAAATTGTGGATTTCCTTTGTTTGGGTTCTAGTGCTGCTGATGAGGAATTAATTTCCGAAATGGCCATACAGCTCATTAAAATTATTGCATTTGGAGTAAACATATGTGTTATGATTTCATGTTCATTTACTCCATATCCTTTCGTGAAATAAATAAGAGTATGAAGAACAACAATGAAGGCGTTGTTCCATTGCTTTATCTTACCATTTATTTATAGGGATTTTGTCCAATGTACATTTGCTCCATATCCCTTTCTTTGTTCAAAAGCGTAATGGACACACAATTACCTGCAGATGGCTAACACTAAGTTCATCCAAAAGAGTCTATCATATGCTTTTAAACGCGAGAGCTAGCAAACATTATACAGACTTTCTCATAAGACATACGCATCTCCTTGACACCCTTATTAATCAAGGCTTCAAAAAATACCTTTTCATATGGTCATTAAAAAATTCTCCAATAGACAGCAGTCCCTTGTGGAAAAATTTGAAGTGTCGGTCCGAACTCTGATCCAAGATTCTTTTTTAATTAATACTGGGATGATCCTTTCTTTAAACTGTCTATGAGCTTTCAATAACAATTGCTGTTGAGTTGCTTTCGAACGCCACAGCAATGGAAGGGGGAGTTAAACGGGCAATAAAACTGGTTTAACCCACCTTTTCTTTTGAAATACCCGTACCAAGTTAGGACCATGGAGGTCGACATTTGTTCCAATGGTTTCCACCTGATTCGTCTTTTTGCCTCATGGACTTAAGCTCTTGATAATTTTGATCTGTAATTCTGTTTTTACCCCCATTCTATATTTCATCGACTACTAAAGCTTAATGAAAAATTACTAAAGCAATCTTGGTGCTATTAGAAGCCAAGATGGTGTCTTTGTAAAACGAAGGGTAACAATAAATGTAATTCGTGTCTACTTTGTATATTTTTTGTGGCAAGTTATCATTTCAGACCTGTTATCACCATTTCTTTTGTTATTCAAGACACTTTAATCCTTGTAAATGTCTTTGAATATTCCATTTTTCTTTTTTTTTCCCCTTTATTCTATCGATTCCGAAAAGCTTTTTAACCGATAATTTACCTCAAATTATTTATTCACTCCGAATTATTAACCTCGAATTAATTACTTCTACCTCATTTAATTTTTATGCATATTCATTCATATGTCGTATACTTAACTTTGACATGTTCAACACGGAGGGTGTCTCATAAAAAACAGGAGATGCTCACTCTACCGATGCACCTGATTTCACCCATGGTTTTTATTGGGTCTGTGTTGTTCATCTTCGTGTGTGCGTTTGTGTCTTCATTTTTCTTTTTTGTTTTACGAAAGGATATGGAGTAAATAAATATGAGACCATAACACATGTGTTAAGTCCATCTGCAATAATTTTAATGAGATGTATGGCCATTTCGGAAATTAGTTCCTCATCAGCAGCACCAGAATCCAAACAAACGAAATTAACAATTTCCATTTCTGTGCCGAACTCATGTTGTATCTCTGTTTCTTTGTTGTTTCCGATGTTGCCTTTGTCCTTGAATTATTCCTTTTGGATTGACGGTTCGGTTATCACAAATTGACTTTCTGTTTTGTTTCTTCGAAATATTAGATGAAGTTTTTAAAAGACAAGTTTCAAGTGGAAAAAATCCCTTTCCAAAGACTGAACCTTCACTACCTTTCGTTAATATCCAGGAGATCAAACGACAAACTAGGTAAAATCTCGCAGCTACCAGTAGTACTTGACGAATAAGTGTAATAAAATATATTTAAAGTCAAAAAAGGATCGATAAATCAGGTAATTTAAAAATACAATCTAATTGGTATATATATATATAATTAAAGTAAACAAATGAACATAAAATACATTATTAACTAATTGATATTTGTAGCCTTAAAGCACTGATAAATAAACATGAGTAGTAATTTCTATTTTAATGGTGGGATGACAGTATTTATTTTCATCACATATAAAAATCTTGACCAACCCCTTTTCATACGAAGCACTTAAATTCAATTAACTACTCAGAAACAAGTCATTACGTATGGCCTTCTTTGGTATTAGCATTGATATTTTGATAGGGTCTTTGTATTTTAACTAAACACATTCTAAATTTCTAAATCTGTATTGCATGGACACGGGTTATGTATTCCGGTATATACATGAAATCATTATGCTAAACTCCTAACAGGAAGGGATTTTGGTGGAAGCTGTATACTTAGGGTACATAACATACTTTGTCAGTTGGTAATGGGTCTGGAGCTGGCATGTCAGTTAACTGCTAGTAGTCTTTTGTGATTTCATGTTTATGTAAAAGAATGGATAACAGGAAAGACCCACAATGGCTGAAAATTATAATTACATGCCACAATCTGTCATGGATTTACACATGAAAAACACATGAAAAACACGAATAACACAAGAGACAAACGTAGAAAACAATAGGAACTCGTGACAGGCGGACTTGGTACTGGCACTAGCAAAAGCCAGCGGTAGGGTTAAACCGGTTTATGGGCACCAAAACCTTCCCTTTATCTGTCCCGTTTCCCTATAGTATAAGAAACATACGAATAAAACCCAATACAGGTAGACTACTAACTCCATGACCACAATCTTGAAAGGAAAGAAAAAAACAATACGTAATTTTGAAAGATGGGTCAAGGGGTGCTCGCCGCTAAACTGCCGGCTAGCTCTAGGAGCCTAGTCTGCTAGTAGAACACTGCCGCACTACGCCATATTTAGATATCAAATGTTCATATCTATTATAAAACTTCTTAAATGCATTCAACAACTTATGAAATCTGTAACCCTGTTGTAAAAGTTTGGCTGTGATAGTAAGGTTACGTTCATTAAAATCGTCAAGAGTAGAACAAACCCGTGCGAATCGTTCCAGTTGAGAAATATACACTCCGTAGGATGGAGCCAGAGGGATGTCGCCGTCAAGAAAAGGGAAATTAGTTATAGTGAAATCAAAATCATCCCGTTTATCATATATTTTAGTTTTTATTTTACCAGAGTTGTTGCGGGTAAATAATGTCTACATAATCTAAAAACTGGGGATTATTAATAGTAAGTATATCGTCGATATACCTGCTATTATCATTGAAAATAGAAATAAGTTTATCACTCTTTGGTATAGTTCCGTTTTGAACTTTTTTCATGAAGTCTTGTTCGTAACAGTTAAGGATAAGGTCTGCAATTAGAGGTGCACAATTTGTACCCATGGGAATACCTATGACCTGTTGATAAATAGTGTTGCCAAAACGAACAAAAGTATTGTCCAGCAAAAGATTGAGTGCATTGATCATATCATCACATGTCCAGGAACAATGATTATTGTAGGCAATATTAGAGAAGAATCCTTGCTTTTTGTAAGAGCAAATGAACTGCAGACCAGAAAATTTAAAAGACCATTTAATAAGTTGTCCCAATTTGGATTTAATCAAATCATGTGGAAGGGTAGTATAAAGTGTAGAAAAATCATAACTGTCAATAGATGAGACTGGTCTTTGAATTGATTTTGGTTTATCTAAAATTTCAATAGAATTTTTTACACTCCAAAAGTAATTTACACCGGAGTTTTTTCACAGTAATTAATAACCAACTCCTTTATTCAAGTAAGTGAACGAGTTAAATGGATGGATAAATGAGTAGTAGAACACTTACTAGATGCAGAAATAAAACAACGGCAGTAGAATATCGAAGGAACAAAGGGGTGAAAATCACAAAAATCGAAGTCCAAAGACAGGGCAAAAACGAGAACACAGAAAACAATGACGTTAGACCCAAAACAATGACGCCAGACAGAAACAAAGCACAGAACCAGAAACCACAACATTCAGAACAAAGGCATTCACAGTGTGAACTCCAGTGAAACTGAGAGTGACATCAGGTGCTCCCGAAGGGTAAGCATGTCCTGCTCTGTTATCAGTACCCGTCACACTGTGAGTGATTCAATCCGGAAAACGTCAAAGTCGGTAGTCAAATCCGGGAAGACGTGAATCTAGCTGAAAATGTCCACTTTCATTTGGGATACTGACACGTCATATCTTTCAATGATGCTATGGTGACGGCCATAGAATTTCTTGAGGGATGAAATTAACAAAGGTTGAACAAATCCCTGACTAAGCAGCTTTTGGGACAGTGTTTTTGCTCTCTTCAAAAACGATGATTAAAGGGATTTTTGTGAAGCTTCGGAACCCAGTACATGGAAGGTAAGATGTTATCTTTAGGTGGAACTTTAAGCATATCTGTATCCTTATAACGTTGTTTGGTTAGCGTGTTTTCGTCTCAATTGGTAGGTTTGAAAGTGTCTGACTTGTCCAGTTCGTTTTGTTGAACATCGATGTAGAATTTCTTTCAGACAATAGCAACGTTGTTAGAAGCCTTGTCAACAGGTACAAACACATATTTTTTACCAAGATTCTTCTATTAGACAGCTTAGGAGGTGACTCAACAAAATTATCTTCATAAAAATTTATTCTGTTGGTGACCTTGGTAATAATTTTATCTTAAAATAAATTTAGAGCATGCTTGTCTGCACTTTCTCGTTTGCACCATTTTATACAATAACTGGCTACAGCGTCATTAATTATATCAAAACAAGCTTGCCAGTTTATTTTTGAAGGTGGGCGATATTTAGGCCCTTTTCTAAAGAATTGTCTAACTTCTTTATCTACTATGATGTTAAGATTCCCCGTTAATAGATGTCCACAAGGGTCATAGCGATATGGCGACGTGGAACAGTTTCAGCTGCTAGGGTAGTTTTTCTCAAAATCAGCATCACATGTAATAGAAGAGTAACTGAAAAATGTTTCTAGTAGGTTTTTTATAAGAGAAGGAAATGACAGGCATGTCCTGGTTGTCAAAATAGACGGGTACAAGCTTTTGAATACCTGGGTCCCGAAAAATGCCTGCAATATCAATAAGGTCAATTCCTTTATAAATGTATTTAATTTTCAAAAACTGTTTTATGTGCTCATCGGGTTTGTCGATTCTGGGATAAAGTCGATGAAAACAGAAAGCATCAATAATTTCAGAACATTCATAGAGCGGACTATTAACAGACATAGTATCACATTCCTAAGAGATTTTATAAAGTTGTGTTACAGGAATTGAACAAAGTTTAGTGAACAAACCATGCCGCCCATTGGTTTTGAAAATAGTATATAGATCTTTTGTATTTACGATGCTTTTACGTTTGTTTTTGATATTATAATTCACTCTTCGACCATGTGACCTGCGATGGCGTA
>MJUU01019761.1:0-15611 GCA_002080025.1 Modiolus philippinarum
GCATGTTTGTATTCTGAAGAAGAAATCCTCACAATATTTCCATGTATCTTTTTGAGAATCAAGTGTATTGCACAACATTCCCAGTTTTTCAGACACTATAACATTTTTTAATGAATGAAGAAAGCTTATAACATTTTAACTTTTGCCAATTACTAAGAAACTTCATAGATAAGTGTGGGTTTATTTTGGTTATGCTGATTACTTTTTGTTAGATCTTTTTTAAGAAGAATAAGGAGGGATTTATTTTTAGATGAGGTGAGAATTTTAGTATTTAAATGCCAATTTTGTATTTTTCATACAGAAACTATTTGATTATATAACTTCTGCAACAAAATGTACTCTAGATGCAAATTTGTTGGANAGAACTGAGGAAAGATGACCCTCATACTGTTTTAGTATCAGAATAATAATGTCTTACTTTTTCATTTTTGTTCATATTTGTTATCATTGTTTAAATGTATTGTTTAAATGTCTTTGCTATAACCCTAATGGGTTAAATAGTTTTTAATAAAGATATTTAAACTACAGTATAGATAAATCATATTTTGATCATCTATAAATTATTGAAGACAATTCGAACTAAAGTGCAGATGCATGATGTTTGAAAAGTTCTTAAGGAAGATTACTCATTTTGTGCAGATAAATAACAAAACATTGTTATTGGTGCAGGATGAAGTTTTATTTTTAAACACTTTGAATATTTTCATGCTTTTTTCAGAAATGTAGGACACTTGGTTAAGTGAATATGTTAGGTGCTGCGTTAGGGGAAATCCAACATGAAATCAATGGGTACTTCAAAGAAGGGATTTGCTCTATATATTAGCATAAGATGAGGTTTATTTGAGATATTTATGACCTAAAGGTGAAAATTATGTACTCAATGCATGAAGTAGCTTTCTGAATGTGAAAAAAGCCCCCCCAACCCCCCNCCCCCCCCCCCCCCAAAAAAAAAAAATGTTGGAGAAAGTAGAAGATTACTTCTCCAAAAATGTTTTTTAGGGGATTCCCTTCTTCATTTGAAAATAAATAGGATTAGAAATAAACATGATTTTTAGTTACAAAATAAAGAAAGAAGTAATTTAAGTGAAAATAATCAATAGGTTGATGATCTCGTTTTTGAGATTTAAGTGATTGAAAATTTGGCGGGAAACTGAACTCCTATAATTTTTCATAGGATTAACATTAGCAAGGTTTGACTATGAATGAATGTGACAGAATAAATACAATTTAATGAATTTTTTATAGAATGCTCTCAAAGATGTACAAAATGAAATTATGGAAAAAGTAAGGGGTCAATGGGCAAAAAATTATTATGCTTTTAAATAGATAAAAGCTGAGGATTCCAAAAATCTGTCAGAAATCCAAAATGTTAGGAGCGAACCTCCTTAAATGCATGTGTATTTGTATATTTTGCAGTGATGCCAATATTTTCCCAGAATACATCTTTCCTTCCTTGGTAAGTTGTATTACCATATTATAATTCAAGTAATTAGAATATGATTAAATTTGTATGAGGACGCTTCAGCAGAATTTGTTAGCCATTCTTTAGAAGGTGGAGCACAAAGAACCATACCATATCAATATTCCATTTTCATATAATCATGAATTAAGAAAAATGACTTGTTCATGAATAAATAAAGGGATGTGGAATAAATGTACATCGGACAATATCCCTATAAATACATAACAACTCTTTCATTATTGTTCTTCATCTTGAAGTCACCATGAGGCCTTCAACAAAGAGAAAACACCTCTACCCCATATTAAGTTAAAGACGTCCCCGAGCACCTGGCTGAGCAGAGTTCACCTGCTAAATGCTGAACAATGCTACGTACATGTATCCTTTTTGTCATGGATGCTGTGTCGTCAACAAGCATAACATATTGGACAAAATAGTCTTACAAACACTTTAATCCGTTGCCCGACAAATGAGCCAGAATTACTGCGAACAAGATATATTTTTGCTTGATTTAAGAGAAAGAAAATATCACAAATTTAATTGTTGTTAACTTGTCTTTGCATGTTAGTTACATTTATGGAGGAATGCACTAATTATCGTGAAATAAACCCAGTCACAAAAATAAGTTGGTTTCCACATAACAATGTTTGTCAACAGATAAAGCATCCCATGCTATACATGCATCACATCTCATAGGATTATTAATCAACATACAAACAAATTCTTGCTTGGATAAAGATAAGAACAAATTATCTGAAAAAAAAGGGTTATTCTTCCATTAACAACCATTTACAAGTTTAGACGAGTAGGCTGAAACATGCACACCTGTCTAAAACCAGTCAATGACTGTTTAGAACTGTTTTCTTGGCTTGTACTGCCTATCGTAATCGGAATGACTCAGTTAATGATTTTATCTGTTTGATTTTATCATCATATAAGACACTGCAACCTTAAAGAAAAGTGTCAACTGTTTCTAAGTTTGAATTATTTTCCTTTGCACAATATGAAATTAATACAAAAAGTGTATATTTAAGAATTACTATGTACCATTTTGCAACATTTCAGGATTTAAGCAACATAGAATTACAAGTTAAGGGATGAAAATTTTTTTGAATTCAGTTTTTTTTTCTTATATCAATAATTGGTGAATACATATCGTCTTCAAACTTTGCATATATAAATGTTAACCAAGTTTGATTTGAGATTTAGATGGCTATGCTTCTTGAATCTTGAAGATTGTATAATGTACCATTACTTTTTAACTCAAAAGCCATGAAATGGCTGGATAGTTGTTAAAATGACAAGAAAAAATCATGTGAGTCCTCAAGCCTATTAACAGCTCTAAAAAATGATCTTCGTGCTTCCGATAAAATATAGTGTGCAAGTTTCTTTCAAAATACATTTTGTATTTAAGTTATATTTCTTCATTTACTTGAGTTTAGTATGGTGTTGTTATGTTAAATTGAAATTAATTTGCATGCTTATCATATTACTCGGTTTTTTTATATTGCGCCTTTGATCAACGCGCCTGTCGCGCAGTAATTTGTCAAAGATAAAAATAACATGTTTACCTGTGACATGTGTATTGAATATTTATAGCAATGAAATCGACATGCATACGAAATCACACAATCCGATTATTTTCACATATTACGGAATAACTTAATACATGCAGACGTATGCAGCAGTTCTTTGGATGACTACGAAGTTTCGCCACGTGTAGATATTCAGGGCTTTTGAGTTTCAGCTTCATCGGAGCTTTGATTTAAATCATTATTGTGTAGCTATTTTTTCCCAATTCCAATCAAATCATTTAGAACAAATATCTTTTTAAATATCTTTTTTATTATGAGATTTGGGTAATTATCTCACCACATTTTTTCTGTTCTATGAATTTGTGTTTTAGTCTCACTTAACACAAGATCCTGCCACTATGGTTAGAGCTGCTTATGCTGAAAATATAGCACAGCTGGCTGAGACAGGACTCAGGTGAGTTAACTATAGTTAGAGCTGTGTATGCTGAAAATATAGCACAGCTGGCTGAGACAGGACTCAGGTGAGTCTACCATAGGTAGAGCTGTGTATGCTGAAAATATAGCACAACCAGCTGAGACAGGACTCAGGTGAGTTTACTATAGTTAGAGCTGTGTATGCTGAAAATATAGCACAGCTGGCTGAGACAGAACTCAGTTGACTCTACCATAGGTAGAGCTTTGTATGCTGAAAATATAGCACAACTAGCTGAGACAGGACTCAGGTGAGTTTACTATAGTTAGAGCTGCTTATTCTGAAAATATAGCACAACTAGCTGAGACAGGACTCAGGTGAGTTTACTATAGTTAGAGCTGTGTATGCTGAAATGATAGCACAACTAGCTGAGACAGGACTCAGGTGAGTCTACCATAGGTAGAGCTGTGTATGCTGAAAATATAGCACAACTAGCTGAGACAGGACTCAGGTGAGTTTACTATAGTTAGAGCTGCTTATGCTGAAAATATAGCACAACTAGCTGAGACAGGACTCAGGTGAGTTTACTATAGTTAGAGCTGTGTATGCTGAAAAGATAGCACAATTAGCCGAGACAGGATTCAGGTGAGTCTACCATAGGTAGAGCTGTGTATGCTGAAAATATAGCACAACTAGCTGAGACAGGACTCAGGTGAGTTTACTATAGTTAGAGCTGCTTATACTGAAAATATAGCACAACTAGCTGAGACAGGACTCAGTTGAGTTTACTATAGTTAGAGCTGTGTATGCTGAAAAGATAGCACAACTAGCTGAGACAGGACTCAGGTGAGTCTACCATAGGTAGAGCTGTGTATGCTGAAAAGATAGCACAACCTGCTAAGGAAGAATTTAGGTGAGTATAGCTTGGTTAGGCAAAATAAAAAAATACATTAGCTTCTCAGGCCCCTGCCTCATCTCTTTTCTGGGAACTAATTTTACTTTTTTATTCAAGTTTCAAATAAAAAAAATTGAAAATCACCTGCCTCATCACTTTTTGGGCATTTCAGTAATGTAAAAAGACGCCTCATCATGATTTTGAACCAATAAAAATAAAAATCTTCTCCCTCCCTGCCTCATCATTTTTTCAGAAAAATGGCCTGAGAATCTAATCATTATTTTTGTATGGCCTTAGAACTCCCAATGCTGGAAATATAACACAGCTTGTGGAGACAGGATTGAAGTTATATACCAGATGTTAAAAGTTTTGCACAACTTTGTTCGACAGGACTTAGTCGAGTATACCATGACTGTTATTGGTAATTTTACAAATACAGACCAAGCTGCTGGGACAAAACAAAGGTATGTATACTACAACTAGAGCTTCCAAAGCTTAAAATGTAACACAGCTTGTCCAGGAAAGACTTTGGTGAGTATAGCATGGTTAGAACTGATTATTTTGGAAATATTGTACAACTGGCTAAAACAGGACTGAGGGGTCTAAATTAATTAATGTGACCCCCAAATGATAATAAAATGGCAAAGAAAACAACGTATCAGAATAGAGAGAAATAAAGTTGACAAAATTAAATTTGATCCTTGAAGAAAAAAAAATATAGAAAAAAAACACAGAAACAACACAAATGCATTGTATAATATAAAAATAAATATAAAACATTGAAAAATTCACAAAAAAATAGAATAACACCAATACACATAAAATACAAAATATAAAAAACCAAATAAACAGATAAAAATAGAATTACATGTATGTTTGTATGAAAAACAAATATCAAGAAAAAGCAGATAATATACATCTTTGAAATTTCACAAAAAGAAAAACATACATGTATCACATATGGAGCAATAAGGAAATAGAATATAAAAGTTAATAAAGTGCTCCAACACTAGAAAATTATATTTTTATATCATAATCTTTGTCTCTTCTTCAGCTGATGTTAATATGTTGAAAATGTTTTTACATGTTTTTAAAACAAAATACTTTTTTAGGAAATATAAAACAACATTTTCTATTTACAAAACATGGAGTAAATATGATATTTTAACAATGGAGTGTAATGTCTCAATATACCCTGTATACCAATGCTTTTTCCATGTTTAAAAATTCTGAAGGGACAATGAATTGCAGTTGAAATGATAATCTATTCTGACAAAAAATATTTAGTATTACAGTGAAACCTGTCTAAACCATACCCTGGCTAAACTGAAAACCTGTCTTAACCAAACACAATGTAAATACCATTTCTATCAATTTCTTTAAATTTTTAACCTGTGTAAAACAAACACCTGTCTAAACCAAACATATCTTCAGTCCCATAGGGGTTCTGTTTAGACAGGTTTCACTGTATTATACTTTATGTAAATTACCTGTCTTCTCATTGGTTAAAAAGTACATGTATGTGCCAGTTTGGTTGAACATATGGAACAGGCTTTCCGAAATGTGCTGGTCCGTCGGTCCTGACCGGCATTTTTGAGTCTGGACCGGCGAATTATTATCCGTGTCGGACCAGAGGACCGGCAAGAGATTTCATCTGTCCATTGGTTGTTGCCTCTGTTTATCTGCATGTCAATAGAAAATGTTTCAACCGGTCTTTAAACTATAACATTGCTTGCTTTCTTTATTAAATTTTTGCTTTAGAATACAAGCTTTATCCAATTTTGACTACGAAATCGCAAATGGCTGACTTCTGATTTTGTACATCAGAACCGGAACGGAGAAAACACGGTTTTTTTCCGGAATTTCGTCATAATGGTCTGGCAAGTTCATTTTCGGTCCGGCAATTTTTCTTGCTTGTCGGACCAAATGACCGGCAGAATTTTTTAACTTTCGGAAAGCCTGATGGAATCATTGAAGCATGAACAATGTTACCCTTTGCTTACTAATGTGTAAGCGGGGTATTTATTTTCGCAGATGGACTTAAATCGTGAAAATAAATTCCGAGAATATTTTATGTATTATAATAATATAAATAGGACCTTTGATAATCTGCGAAAATTTAAAATGCTAAAATTTTTGGCATACTTTTTTCACTCAAATCTGTGAAAATAACCCTCTATACATTATATGTTTTTTATATATATAATAAAACATAAATTACAGAGTCCTTGAAATGATGCAGAGAAGTGATTTAGAAGAGAAAGAAGAAGAGGAAACCGATAGTAATGCATTTCGTGTATGTATGACATATTAATGGAGGTTGATTTCATTTGACCCAGTAATCAAGAGTAATTTCAAGATTTCACCATTTATTGTTCATTGTCATGATTTTATAATTTTTGCTTACAATATTGTGGGTAATTAGAGTTCTATTCTCACAATGCTATTTTATAAAAAAAAATCATACTAAGTTTTCTGGTTTCTTAGTATTTTAAAAATTCAAGTTTAGTACACCAAGATAAAAGTAATTGGTTACTTCAAAAATGTTACTGAAATGGTCAGAATATCCAGACTTTTATTATATGTATCTTTCAGTTGAATTACTGTATGAAGTAGTTGAATTACTGAATTTATCACGTATGATTTATGTGTTTGTATGTTGCAAAATGTAAAGGTAGAGTATTACATGTATGTGAATCCCTGCTGATATGTTACTTTCGTAATGTATGTCCATACCTTTAAAGTTGCCAACAAATGAATTACCGTACAACAGAAAGTATTCACTGTCTTCTAACCTGATATGAATGTTATTGAAGACAAAACTCAGACCAAGTTTGCCTTTTTGGTTCAGTGTTAAAAGTGCTCTGGAAATATACCTCTTTGAACTCGGAATTTTTTTAATTTTGGGGTACCTGACCAATAATTTTTAAAAAAACGCATACAGTCTCTAAAGTTGGAAAATCAATTTTTTCCCTTAAAGCTCAGACCAAGTTCGAATTTGGGTTATGAAATAAAATTATTAGCAGCTGGCATGTAATGTCCCAATAATATTTTTACTATATACATGTATATTTTCTCAGGCTAGTTATGACATGGAACTTTTATCTCTACAAGAAACAATTCAACAGAAGGTTGTAACGTTACTAAGTGATCCAGATAATATGGTTAAACAGACATTAATGGAAAATGGAATTACCAGACTATGTGTGTTCTTTGGCAGACAAAAAGGTATGAATGGCATTGTGGAATTGGTCTTTGTTTCAGTTATCTGTTAGCCCACATCAGCCTGCTCACTCATAAAACCATTGCGTGTAAATCTGAAAAAGAGGCATACAAGGTGTCTTATTTTTAATGCTTAAGGTAGAAAGACACTAATTTTATCGGTAATTTGAATGAATTTTCTTTGATCTACAGAGACTGATAATCCTAGTATCACTGAACTGGACATTATCACCAAATTATTAGGTCATTGTGAAGGCGTTACGTGCGGGTTGCTAAGCTGACATCATGTTTTGTACAAATTGTCGTGTTCATACGCTTACAATGTTGAATGAAAAATGCATTTAAATTATTGCAATAAACAATAGATTAACGTTGCTTAAATAGAAATTTCAGTTTATTTCAATCTGTTTAAAAGTTCTGTTTATCATTTTATGAATTACCGATAAAAGAAATATAGGAAATTTTGTTTTTGATACAGACTTTATCATGGCGTAACGCATCAAGCTCGCTTGATACTGCCCGTGATAAAGTCCTTATCAAAAACAAAATGTCCTATACCATTTTTTGGTGTGTATTACATGCACATATTTCCCCCAGAAAGGTCCTAGTGAGAGGGGATGCGTTTTATACATACAAACTTCAAAAGACTATTTTTTTCTGACCACCACTAACTTAACTTCAGACCGGAAATGACATTGGAAATAAGAATAAAATCCTTGTAGTGATCCAGATACGAACCTGTGTTTGATGATAACAAAGTTTGCTAATGTTAACATGATTAGATATGTATTGTTTTCTATGTATACAACATGTATACTCAGAAATTTCCCGGTACCCAAAATTTCATCTTGATCGTGTCCGCCATATTTGTTTTGGTTAGGTGAAGCCGGTTCCAGTTTTCAGGGGTATAAGATACTTGCAAGTCATAATTATTATATTTATGAAAACGGATAGTTGAAATGAAGTTAATTAATACATATATCGATTTTATGAAGATCAATAAGGGAATATAACTTAAAAATTTACCAAGGCAAACCATAATATATCCGTAACCGCCTTTGACCTTTAAATTACGTTTGGAGATAAACTTCCTGTGTTTACCAAATCAATATTTTTCGTTTAAAAATTCCCAAAATGTTTGAACAAACCATAAAATAAATACAGGTACAGTTATTCCTCTAAATATAAGTGAATAAAGCATCATGTATTCCATTTAATTCAGTCCCCAAGGTAATTCTCACCGTCTTCAGACATTTTTGGACAGAACATGTTGTTGAAAATTTACGTGCGTTTTTTTGCACTTCTGATTCTTTTCCTATGAGAAAGGGGGTGTGTTTTATACACCAATGCGTTTAATACACACCAAAATTTGGTATTCCATATATATTGTCCATTAGATTTTCATTTTTAATCAGCCAATCTGCAAAAGAAAAAGAATGGGTCACCATGCCTGTTTCTTAAATAACTTAATGTGAAAATCAAGTAATTTCTAATTAACTTATGTATACAGGAAAAATTATTTTCTGCTATTTTTTTGGTAAAAAATCCATGATTTCCTGGTTTACACAAGAGATAGTTGTTTAGATAAATAACTTTAGTACTAGTGTCCAAATGGTTACAAAATTTTGGGATAATTTTCCTTGGCACAGAAAACAGTTTCTATAGCATATGGTATGTTGTTTTGCTCATTTCAAAGTCAGGACCAAAAGTGGCCAGATTGCATGTTGTCACATACATGTATTTGTGTATTTATGTCACATTTAATGGAGTTTGTTTCATTTAATTTTATTTTCTGTTTCAGCAAATGATGTCCTGTTGTCACATATGATTACATTCCTTAATGACAAGGTAATAAAATAAATATTTCAACTTATGACAAGTGCTGGAAATATTCTGTTATAACATTGGCATACATATACCAAAGCTAAAAAATTAGAAAAAGGAAACATCTAAAAACAAAATGGAGGGCATGGTGATATAGAGTAAAAAAAAACACAACATGACTTAAAAAAAAAAATTAAGTGCCTTCATTGTTAACTGTCCCAAAAACTGGACTTATCGTCAGATGCCATACAAGGGTACGGTAAGCATGATCTGTCCCACTTGTCAGCCAGCTGATACAATTATTCGAAAACAAGCTAATAATGTAGTCACAATATTGTATTTTTTCATGTTGAGGTAAAAAGGAGACATTTAAAATTATAACATTCCTACTAGAAAACGTACTTGATACAGAAAATGATAGTACATAAACTTGATATAAACTCATCTTATGGATGAGGCTTAGATCCATTGAAAAATGCAAGCCTTTGGCAAGTATTTTCACTGTTTTATGTGGAGTCCTTATTTCATTTTTATGTCAAGTCAGAGTAGTATTACTGTGTTTATACTGTAGAAACTTAGTTTTAAGTAATATTGATGGAAGAAAGGACAATTTAAAAATTGAAGTGGATCTCATTTAATTTGGAATGAAAAAGTTCTGTTTTACGACATCATAGGGCCATTTCTGTAAAAACATATTGTTGAGGTCACAGATGATGTTTAGTGACTGTATACCACTTTTCTTTATATGATCAATAGAAAAAAAAGAAGGGAAACGGTGAATTTGTCAAAGAGACAACGATCCAAAGGGGAGTAATAACAACTCAAAGCCACCATAAGATCTTCAATGAACGGCGAGAAAATCCCTCACCCAACGGCAGGTCGGAGTCGGCCCCTGAATAAAGAGTAATCAAGTTCAGCGAAATAAACATCATCCTAGACTCCTATAGACATAAAGTAAATTAACTAGAAAAAATCAAGACACACAAAGGCTTAATAAATTTCCTGACTTAGGACAGGCGCAAACCTGCTGCGGCGGGGTTAAACTAGTTTTATTGGGCCCAAACCTTCCCCCTATAGCCAATGTGATAAATCAAAAAACAGTTGAAACAACAGTAAAATTCAGTTGGCAACAGGACTGAGTCAATTGTGAAAAATGAAACCGAAAGAACTAAATATATGGATATGAAATCACAAGAGACTACTAGCAGTTAACTGACATGCCAGCTCCAGACCCATTACCAACTGACAAAGTAAGTTACATATATATGTATGTACCCTCAGTATACAGCTTCCACCAAGATCCCTTCCTGTGAGGAGTTTAGCATAATGATTTCATGCATATACTGGAATGCATTTTACTTACTCATATTGAGAGGTTGCAGTTTAAACGGGTTTATTACATTCTTGAATGACAAGGATAGGTGTAGGCAGTTGAAATCAATATATTTGTACAAGATCAATATTGCAGAAAAGTAGATTTGTTACCATTGTTATGACCAGAAAAAAATGTAGATACATGTATGTAAAATTGTAGCTGTGACATTTCTTCTTCAGAAGTTTAAGGTTAATTACTAAATTTCCTTCTATTGTTTCAGACTGACTGGAAGTTACGGGGATCTTTCTTTGACAATATAGTGGGCGTGGCAACTTATGTTGGGTGGCAGAGTTCTCCTGTCTTAAAACCCCTTTTAGAACAGGTATGGCAGTAGATGCATGTGTATAGAATTAATCTTTTTAAGTTTGTAACTTTAATTTTCATACATGTGATCTCCTGATGGGAGCATGTAATCTCCCAAGTTTTCATAGGCTTACTGTAAACTGGAAAATTTTCGCGCCGACTTTATTTCGCAGTAATTTGACTGGATTTTAGTTCACGCGGTTTTGAATTCCTGCTGCCAAATTGTTGACCATTGACTTCAATTATAGACAAGTATATTCGCGCCGTTTTATTTTCGCGCTTCCATTCCAAACGCGAAAAATCACGAAAAATAAAACTGTCGCGAAAATTTCCCGGTTTACAGTATTTAATGTTCCGGAATTCCAGAAAAATCTTCTAAAAAATCAGCATCAAACAAGGTGAAATAATAAGGACAAAATCCTTATTTTAAAAAGTTCCCAAGTAATATGCATACCTATCAAGCCAATGATTGGTCAAGGATAAGTGTATATCATTAATGACCAGGACTGGGTTGCACAAAAGTTATTAGACTATTAAATATTTAATAGACATTAAGCTTTAACATTTCCTACTGATTTAATAGACTATTAAGTTTTAATTGAGCTTTGTGCAACCCAGTCCAGGATTTGATTAAATCTTACACGGTTGCTTAGACTTATTGGTCAGTGTGTTTAAAAATCTGTTGACAGGTGTATTAATATAGATTACACCACAAAATACTGTTCATTACCATATTTTATGCACTAGAGATGGCTGAATTTTAAAATTTTATTTGCGAGGCTTGCTGAGCATTTAAAAAAAAAATTAATTTAACCATCCAGAGTGGTTGAAATATGGTAATAACTGGGATAAAGTGGTGTTATCTTTTTCTGTAATGATAAATGATAAACACAAAGAATTGTATTCTGAATAGATTTGGCGGGAAATAGCACGGAGCTTTATTCAGCATATGTTGAATGTGAAAATTTATCTAAAAGGTCAGAACCAGTTTAAACTTCCCATATTATTAGAGAAAAAATATTATTTAATCTAATCACATTTTTTTTTCAATTGAACACTACAATATAAATTGTGGACATGGCTTTTCATTTCCCAAAACTACTTTGTCAATAAAAAGTTGAGAGATTTGTCTAAATGACTTGAAAAATGGATTGCAATCGCAATGAGTGAAAAGGGGAAATGTTATGCATTTTGTTAGATGTACTCTTTATTGTTAGTATTTTGGTATGTTGAAATTTAAAAGTACTTTGATGAAAAATCTCTTGATTTTACCTGAAAAAAATGGCAAGTCTCAGTGAAAATTGAGGCTATTACCTGCATTGGCTCCAGAGACTAATCACATGATGCATTTTTCTACATTCAAGTAGAAGTAGAGATAAAATCATTATTTAGCAGCTTAGTTTCAACATACTTTGTAGGAAGGAATCTTCACAGGGATGATTTTAGACCTAGTTATCTCGGATACATTTTGATGACACTATATTTCAATTTCTAAACCATGCAGATAGTCAAATAATACACAATTCCTGTTTATGTATCTAAAATTTGCACTTTGGAAGACAAATAGAGATGAACCAATTTTGCAATTAAGGAATATTGAATTTTTTCAGCTTGTTTGGTTTTTTATACTCCTTGTTTAGAGTCACTAAATTTTGGTCACTTTAAAGTGAAGTCTATTAAAAAAGGGAAAAAAATGCAAAATTATTTTAATGGAAATTTTAGGGCCTTAATGATACAGAAGAATTTGTAGTTTACCGTACACTAAGGACATTACAGTCACTGACAGAATTAGGACTTTTACCAAAGACGATGCTTTATGAATTTCTACAGGAAGTGGTTCCATTTTTAGCACATTCTGTAAGTACATTAACTGCTGTATAGTACAAAAATTGCCTTTATATTGGCAAATATTGGCAGTATTTTGCATTGCACAATATCATGTTCTTCTTTCATAATTGATGATGTTGTTATACCAAATCTATTTAGAAGTATTTCAATTGAAGTTTCATATGTAAGAAGGCTTGATATCATAGTCAACGGAAATTATGTCCTTAGCTTGCTGTCAGTAACTGCGATCATTTGCCCGGACAGTACCTGTGTGTATTGTCTTCATGTTTTATGTACTTCATTGTAAAGGTAGTCGTCTTGATAAGTTGGACTTTTTTCTAGTTTGATTTTTACTATGAGTCATTTTGTGTATTTATTTTTAGCCATTCACCACACATAGGGGGAGGGTTTGGATCCAAAAAAACGAGTTTAACCCCACCGCAATTTTTGCACCTGTCCCAAGTCAGGAATATGTTGGTGCTTGACTTGTCCGTGTCTTCTTATAAAATTTTAGTTTCTTGATATTTGGGTTATTGGATGTGGTTTGTTTCCATTGATTTATCCACTTTTTTACCCTTTTGGGGCCATTTAAGGCTTGCTATATGGTGTGAGGTTCCTCACTGTGTTGAAGACCGTACGGTGACCCCTAGATGCTTTGTTTTGGGTCGTTTTAACCTGGATATGGGATGTTGTCTATTTGACATTTACCCAATTTCCTTTCTTTTTCATATTTATATGAAATGTGTTAACCCGAATAATCCAGTCGTTATATTCCACCCGCTACGATCGCTACATTAACGCCTGAATGCATACACGATGAAAACGCGTCAATTGGATGTGGCTTACCGCTTTGAATTGTGGGAATTAAATCGTGTGTTATTATAAATTAATAAGATAAAGTGAAATATAAATTAATCAAAGGATATGATACTGGACCGAAAGTGTTTACAAAGGAAAAGATAAAAACAGAGTTTTTGATTTGACATGTACATGTAGCTAGGTTGTGAAAAAATATCTAATTAACAAAGCATGTCTACAATAAACAAACCTTTCGAATGACACTTCTTTTGTTGAATTAACAAGTTTGAAGAGGTCATAAAAGAGACAGATCACTGATTATAGGATTAATTTGAGTTCAGAAAAATATGTCAAACCTTTTTTTTTTATCATTTTCCAGTATACATTGTATTTTCAAAGAAACTATTTCGGGAAAACATTTCGATCATTTATTTGTTGTTTATTTTATTTATGGATGAAGAGCCACATTTTTGTTCTGTATATATAGATATCTAGATTCTAAATATACGTCCTTGTTTAGTTACTGAATACACATTCTTTGACTTGACGTAGAAAAGGAAACTTAAAACACTTTATCTTATCTTAATGTACAAATATGAAATTTTAAATAGCTTATTAATATTCCGTAATTTTGCAATATAATAAGATTAATGCCATCCCTTCCATTTCGCGTTTTACAATGAATACACAAAATAAATTGTCAAACTTTACAAGTTGGTATTGAAAACAATGTTGTATTGTGTTTAATTTCAAAATCTGAACTCGATAATCTGTCTTAAATATTTATTTAGAATTTTTCAATAAGATCGCTTTGTTGTTTTAATCATCACAAATAATTAACAACGATGCAGAGTAAACAAATTTTTTATACTTTTTTGATTAACACACGCCGGAAGTATGTGTTCAAATTAATGCTGTTTTCTTATTGGACGGTCTGGTTCAGACCGCAACGACGCGTTTTTACTATTGGTTGTCTTCAAGCCCTCCGAGCGGAGAGAATTGGAGACGGAAAGGGCTTGAATTATTCGAGTTAGAAATGTGTGCGAAAATTTCATTCAAAATCAGTGCATTATGTTTTAATACATGCATGCATGGGAAGTACCTTAAATGAACATGTATGTTTTATCAAAATAAAAATGGAATAAAGGACAAAATATACAAAATAAAAACCAACTAAAAATCACATAAAAGAGAGACAGAACTGTACAGCCCAAATTTTTGGCTTTAATTAATTGCTTTTGACTAGGGCCAACCAGAAGAAAAATTAAAATGATGGTCCTTCCAGAAATATAGAAAGTATGCCCACTGATGAAAAAATGTTTAAGAATAAACACGAATTTTATGCCCATTACTCAATCTATTGGAACAACACTGGATATTGGTACTAGGACTGATACCATCAACAGAGAAAAGCATTGAACTGCTATTGTACAGTAATCTTGGTACTAACTAAGCTAGAAACAAATTACTGTGCGGTAACAGTTCAATGCTTTTCTTCATTGACAGAACCAGTCCTAGTACCAATATCCAGTGTTGTTCCATACAGTGTTACTGTACTTGTAATTTTATGAATACCACATAAAAGTGTCTTAAAAATAAGCATATCAATTCTATTTATTGTATATTTTACACACACAAATTTTGATTATTTTACCAGGGTGTATGGATCAGACAAGGAGCAGTAGGATTTATTTCTGCCGTTGCGAGGATATTCAACTTAGCAGATATACACTGTATATTTCAAAAAATTTTGATTATTTTACCAGGGTATATCGATTAGACAAGGAGCAGTAGGATTTATTTCTGCCATTGCCAAGACATTCAACATAGAAGCTATACACTGTATATTTTACAAAATTTTGATTATTTTACCAGGGTATATGGATTAGTCAAGGAGTAGTAGGATTTATTTCTGCCATTGCCAAGACATTCAACATAGCAGATATACACTGTATATTTTA
>MJUU01019761.1:15714-31702 GCA_002080025.1 Modiolus philippinarum
ATTTTACCAGGGTATATGGATTAGACAAGGAGCAGTAGGATTTACAGTACAATATTTCTGCCATTGCCAAGACATTCAACATAGAAGCTATACACTGTATATTTTACAAAATTTTGATTATTTTACCAGGGTATATGGATTAGACAAGGAGCAGTAGGATTTATTTCTGCCGTCGCCAAGACATTCAACATAGCAGATATACACTGTAAACTTCTACCTCTGGTACAAGTTTTCCTCAACAAATCAGTCTTGCAGATTGAAAAAGAGGTAAGTTGTAATAAGGAGACCATCTTCAGCATCATAAAATAACTTGCTGAGAAGTTTCTTTTTGTGAATTGATTGTTCAGATTGTAGTTTTATGAAAGGACCTACATAAACTCAGAAATAGTCAATCTAGGTAATTTTGGTCGAATGAAGTCTATATAAGGATGGTCACTCCTCAGGTTTTTGAAACTGTCTCTGGTTTAGGTCCATTTATTATCTTCTAAATATTACATTAAAATGATATTTCATCAAATTAATCACCTTGGTTATAGTGCTACATGTGTACATAATTCATAAATAATTTGACCTATATTTTATTATCATCGACTTTAGTTGGGATATTTTTGTTAAGATCAATTACTCATCAAATATTTATCGAAAAATCATCTGTAACAGCACTTTCTGATTCCATCTCAATTCAGTGACAGGGAACTAATTTTATGCCAATTGGCTTGGGTCAATTGCAATAAATCTATTGGTAGGGCATCCTTGTCTTACAGACACATTCTCTAGTTTTTAAATGCTTTAGAGAGTTTTTTACCCAGACACGTCTTTACAGAATGCCATTGTTCTATTTTAGGTATATTTTTTTTAGATGTTCTAGAGAGTTTTATATCCATACAAGTATTTAAATAATGCCTTGGTTATATTTTTAGGTATATTTGTTGAGTGCTTTAGAGAGTTCTATACCCAGACAGGTATTTGAGTATATACTGAAGTCCAACATGTTAGACAGACTGTTTGATACACTGAGGGAGAGACAGTATATGAGGAATGTGTACAAAAGCAAAGTCAAGGTCACATACCCTGAGCTGGATGAAAGCATGTCACAGGTATAGACAGATTTTTCTGCAGCAAAAAGTTTACATAGAGACAAAGAAAAAGCATTTTGCCTCTTTATGATCCTGTCACGAAAAGTTAGGAGGCATATTGTTTTACGTTTGTCTATGGAGTCCGTCCATCAATACAAATAAAAACACAGCTCTTGATGTTTTTCAGAAACTGTGCAACTTAATTTCAATAACCATAAATGAATCAAACTCAAAATGTTCACCAGATGTACACTCACCTGTTGGAATATTCAAAATAGCCACTGTTGCCATAGAAACTGAAAAAAAACAGGAAAATTTAAAGTGCCTCAAATTGGATGAAATTTTACAGAAAGGTTGCCTCAGCATCATTGAAATGATTTATGGCTCACGACATTGAGATATGGTTGCTGCTGGAAATTTTGAAAGGGAGATTTAAGATTTACAGTTATAGTCACCTGTACAAATGTATATAAGAGAAAAAAATGGTTCTTGAGAAAAACACAATTTTAGCTCACCTTACCTAAAAGGCCATGTGAGCTTTTGCCATCAATTGGCGTCCCTCGTCCGTCCGTCTGTTGTCCATCCGTAAACTTTTTAGCTCACCTGGCCGGAAGGGCCATGTGAACTATTGTCATCTGACTCTTTGCGTCCGTCGTCCGTTGTCTGTCCGTCGTCCGTTGTCTGTCCGTCGTCTGTCTGTTGTCCGTCCGTTCACAATTTCAAAAATCTTCTCCTCTGAAACCACTGGGCCAAATGTAACCAAACTTGGCCTGAATCATCACCAGGGTGTGGCTTCTCAAAATTATGTTTGATTAGTTGGCCGGTCAAAAAAAAAAAAACATGGCCGCCATTGATAAAAATAGAACATGGGGTAAATTGCAGTTTTTGGCTAATAACTCGAAAACTGTTACAGATATCAAAAATCTGACAAAAGGGTAAAAATGATCAGCATGATGAGATCTACCCACTGTGCAATTTTGAAGAAAATCTGAAAATCCAACTCAGAGTTATAGCCCTTTTTCCGTTAAATTTTCAAAATTTCTGCATTTTTTATTTCAAAAAGTGTAACAGATAGAGGTCAAGTGTAAATTGCAAAAATGTTCAGCATAACAAGATCTACCCATCCTGAAATTTTGAAGAAAATCCATAAACCCTTGTAGGAGTTATTGCCCTTTTTTCACCGAATTTTTTAAATTTTCGTATTTTTCACCTATTATTTCCAAAACTATAGAAGATGATGGTTAAGTGAAAATTGATGAAATGTTTGCCATGCTGTGGCGACTTCAAAACTGATGTTGAAAATTGTTCTTTGACCACCATTTTCAAAATGGCCGCCAAAAAAGGCGGGAAAATTCAACATTGTCCGATTTCAATGAAATTTGGTTTCCAAATAGGTCTTGATGTCGCAACTTCAAAAGTGATGTTAAAAATTGTTCGTTGACTGCCATATTTAAAATGGCTGCCAAAAAGGCGGGAAAAATCAACATTGTCCGATTTCAAAGAAATTTGATTTTCAAATAGATATTGATGTTGCGACTTCGAAACCAATGTTGAAAATTGTTTGTTGACTGCCATTTACAAAATGATGTCTCGACTTCAAAACTGGTGTTGAAAGTGGTCCTTAGTAAGAACGTTTTTCATCAAAAAAGCCCAACAAAGAAATACAATAAAACATGATCAGACTTTAAAAGCAGTTCAAGATATTGAAGGTGTTCGACCTACGAAAGTTTGAGAAACTGAAGATCAACTGTATAACTTACATTGTTACCTTGATTGTGGCAACTGAAAGACAGGGAGTCTCTGGTTACATTTTGACTATTTCTTCAGAAACCACTGGACCAATTTTAACCAAACTTTACAGGAATGATGTATTGAAGGTTCTTTACTTAGTTTGTCAAAATTTTCCAATCCGCAAAAAAAAAAAAAATTGGCCACCAGCGCTGACCTTAGGTTTAACATGGGACCCTATGGGAAAAAGCATATATTTGCTATCTCCTCTGAAGCTACTGAAGCAGATTGAAACAAACTTTACAGGAATGATGTATGAAAGGTCCTTTATGTAGATTGCCGAAATTTTTGTGATCCACTATAAAACATGGCCACCAGCCCTGAACATAGTTTAACATGGGACCCTATTAGAGAAAAACATATATTTGCTATCTCCTCTGAAGCTACTGAAGCAAATTAAACCAAATTTTACAGGAATGATGTATGGAAGGTCCTTCATATAGATTGCAGAAATTTTTCTGATCTGCCAAAAAACATGACTGCTAACGCAGAACATGGTTTATCATGGGACCCTATGGAAAAAGCATATATTTGCTATCTCCTCTGAAGCTACTGAAGCAAATTGAACCAAACTTTACAGGAATTATGTATGGAAGGTCCTTCACATAGATTGCCGAAAATTTTATGATCCCATAAAAAACATGGCCGCCAGCAGGAAACATAGTTTTACATTGGACCCTATGGGAAAAGCATACATTGTATATTTGCTATCTCCTCTGAACCTACTGAAGCAAATTGAACCAAACTTTACAGGAATGATATATGGAAGGTCCTTCAAATAGATTGCTTAAAATTTTCTGATCCCATAAAAAACATGGCTGCCAGCGCAGAACAAAGTTAAACCTAGGACCCTATGGGAAAAGTATTTACATGTATGTTCTATCATTTCTGAAGATACTAAAGCAAATGAACCAAACTTTACATGAATGTTGTGTGGAAGGTCCTTTATTTAGATTGCCAAAATTTTTCCCATCAGCTAAAAAACATGGCTGCTGTCCCAGAATATAGTTTAACATTGAACATGTATTGGAACAGGAATGGTGTACTTAAATTGCTCATTTCATTTCGATTTGACAAAAAACGTGGAATCCAGTGCAAAACATAGTTTAATGTTGGAGCACAGTATGAGATAACCATCCTTTTCATCATCTTCTCTGAAACTAATCAAGCATATTTAACTAAATATATAGAGGGAACTTTACAAAAATTATCCAATGGAGAACATAGCTTAACATTTGACCCCATTGGTAGAAAACACCTGTTTTGGTCATGCATGGCATAGAAGTATTTTGTCAGGTGAGCAATACAGGCTCAGTCTCTGAGCTTCTAGTTTTTAGCTCACCTGACCCAAAGGGTCAGTGTGAGCTATTGCCATCACTTGTCGTCCGTCCGATAAACTTTTCACATTTTCATCTTCTCTTCTGAAACTATTGAAGCAAATTCAACCAAACTTTACAGGAATAATGTATGGAAGGTCCTTTACAAAGATTGCTCATTTCCTTCCGATCCGTCAAAAAACATGGTCGCCACCGCAGAACTTAGGTTTAACATTGGAACCTATGGGGAAAATCACATTTTCATCTTCTGCTCTGAAACCACTGAAGCAAATTCAACCAAACTTTACAGGAATGATGTACTAAAGGTCCTTAACAATGATTGATCGTTTCGTTCCAATCCGACAAAAAACATGGCCGCCAGCACGGAACATGGTTTAACATTGGACCCTATGGGAAAATCACATTTTCATCTTCTGCTCTGAAACAGCTGAAGCAAATTCAACTAAACTTTACAGGAATGATGTATGGAAGGTTCTTCACAATGATTGCTCATTTTGTTTCGATCCGACAAAAAACATGGCCGCCAGCGCGGAACTTGGGTTTAACATTGGACCCTATGGGAAAAATCACATTTTCATCTTCTGCTCTGAAACCACTGAAGCAAATTCAACCAAACTTACAGGAATGATGTACTAAAGGTCCTTAACAAAGACTGCTCATTTCTTTCCAATCCGATAAAAAAAATGGCCTCCAGCACGGAACATAGTTTAACATTGGCCCTATGGGAAATTCACATTTTTATCTTCTCCTCTGAAACCACTGAAGCAAATTCAACCAAACTTTACAGGAATGATGTATGGAAGGTCTTTTACAAAGATTGCTCATTTCGTTTCCATCCAATAAAAAACATGGCTTCCAGCGCGGATCTAAGGTTTAACATTGGAGCCATGGGAAAATTTACATTTTCTTCTTCTCCTCTGAAACCGCTGAAGCAAATTCAACCACACTTTACAGGAATGATGAACTGAAGGTCCTTTACAAAGATTGCTCATTTTGTCCTGATCCAATGAAAAACATGGCCGCCAGCACAGAACAAAGTTTATTTTGGCCCTATGTGAAATTCACATAAAAAACATGGCCACCATACAGAACATCGAAAAATCCTGCTGTTCAGCATTTTGTCAGGTGAGCGATACAGGCTCAGTGTCTGAGCCTCTAGTTTAATGGTCTTACCAAGTATAGCTTTATTCACCATTTTTCAGATATTTAGAAAAATGTCATCTCTCGGTATGGCTGAAGAACATGAAGATAAAATATTGGTGAGTTATTTTACTGTCATAAGAATTATTCTTATCACATACAGTCAAACTCCCTAAAACTGGCCCCTCTATGACCTCCTCTATAAACCCAACAATTGGTTTTGATCTAGAATTTTTACTCAGATAAATAAGTTATTTAAAATTTCTTCTGAAAAACCGGCCCCTCCGAATTCTGAATCTGGTTGTATAGATCAGTCTCAAAAGTATATTTACATGTAGGATTCAACTCTGAAACCAGACGACATCTTTCTATGGACAATGCAATCCATCAAATGTCGCATATCTTTTGCCATCCACATCGACAAATAAGTGTATTTGAATAGATTACCGCCAGTAATGATTTGAATTTACAAGAACATGAGAAAACATACTTAAATAAATAACTCACATCCTAAATTGACCTTACATAAATTATACATTTCCAATATTGGTGTCTAGATTGAAAAGGTCAGATTTCGGAACCTCCAAAAACTAAAATCTCTTAAAACTGGCTGATTTCTTTGGTCCTGACAGAAACTGGTTTGCAGAGGTTCCACTTTATCCATAAAAATTCAAAAAAAAAAATAAATAAATGCTTTAGAAATCTTTTAGTTATGATTTGTTTTTTTTCCTTTTCCAGTTTTCAGAATAAAAAATCTGGCAAGGGCATCTCTGTATGCCATACACTTTTTTTATTTTTCAACTATTTTTTTTCTGACTTTGTAGGCTATGAAAGATTATATTGGAAAGCTCAACAGAATAAGAGCTGGGTAAGTCAACATTTACATTGTACTTCAAATTACATATAATGATATTCAAAATTCTGTAATATTCTTGGCTTGTTCCAACACTGTAAAGCATGAAATTTAGTGCTGTCTTTTTTTTTGCAAATCAAAAAAAAAAAACTTCATTTCGTGCAGTCATCAGTTCGCGGTTGCTGGTGGAGCTACTTAATCACCCAATAGCATTAAAATATTTGTGTCTGTTTTATTTTCTCACTTCATCCCTTAAAGTGCAAATAAACTGCTGGGAAAATTTCTATGCTTAAGGTATCCTTTACGGTGGTCTGTTGTACTTACAAAACAGCCAAAGCCATCATCTCCATGGGGAGTGTATCACTTGACATGTTCTTCAGAGAACTGTATAATTTTAGAACCTCAAAAATACAAAGGAAGAACACTATATGAAGATGTGCATGAAGGAATATAATTATCATTGGAAACCAGGAAGGGGAGATGATACACTTTAACTTTTCATTGATTCCATCTGCGCAGATTACCTCATAAGTGTAACTTTTCTTAAACCATATAAAGGATGTTGCTGAAACTTGACAGATCCTGAAAATGTTGTTTTACATGAAATGATCTGGATAAATGGTAGATAAAGGCCTCAATGTTTTTCAAAATCTTTCGATTAAAAAGATGGGTAAAAAACAATGGCAAAGAATACCGAAGGAACAAAGCACAAGATTACATAAATCAAAGTCGAGAGACAAGGCAAAAGCAAGAACACCAAATCAGAAATTACTGTTTTAAGTTTATTATGTGGAAGGGTTGTATAAAGGGTAGAAAAATCATAAGTTTGAATTCAAAATGAAAAATAAAATATATTAGTACATCACAGGTAAAAAACCTACAATTTCATTGAATAATCTGATGTCACTATATTTGAACAATTTATTTGTTTACCTTGACAGCAGGATACTATTCTTGACGACGGGACTGCACATCATGTGACTGGTTAACTTTTCAGTGTGTTTTTCTGTTAGGTACTAAATTAGATACAGACTTCTACCTAGGGAACTGTTATCCTATAGTATTGTCTGGTACAAATAGTGCCCTCCCCTGTTGGCACATGCTTATACGCACCAGACAACACTATAGGAAAACAGTTCCCTCCAGAGAAGTCCAGAATAGATTAATAGTGTTTCTGTAAGCCAAAATAGTATCCTGTGAAATAAGTTCCAAATGGAACAAATGTTGTTGATATATCAATGAGATTTATTCCCTCTGGAGATTATTTCACCAGGTGAGCAGTAAATACTTTCCAACTGGAGATTATTTCACCAGGTGAGCTTGAAATTTGTTCCTTTGGAACTTACATGTATTTCATGGTGGATACTATAAACCATTACATTGGATAAGATTAACTTGATGTGGCTTTAAACTCTGTTTTTATGAAACCTATTATAATATAATCATTGAAATGATGGACTATAACACAAATGCATGATTTATATGACAGGTCCTCTGAAATTGACATGCGTCCGGGAGATGACTTATCGAGACCAGGGGAAGTAAACATTGCCAATACACGTAATACAACAAGACGTCATGCTGAGATGGAGAAAAGTAAGGACTCAAAGTTGGATGGTTCATCGTCTACACCTCCAAGGTATGGTGGGAAAATATTTGTATTTACTATGCAAAATATTAATTTCTCTTTAAATGCTTTTAAACTGTTTTTAACAAAGCTTCGATGACTTAACCAGGTTGTACCTCTGATCTGATTTGTTTATCTGTTCTTTGGTGTCATGTCGGATAAGAGAATTGGGACCATAACCAGAAGTTATATGTATTTATCTAACATTGCAAGTGTTTTTGTATGAAATACGGCAGAAATACTTCTATTACAGGGTGTCATATCACCACACTGTGATGATAAAAGAAAGGTGTGACATCGCGCGTGTATCCATGTCAACAAAAGCATGAGGTCACGGAAATCTTCAAGTAGTTCCTTATTTACAACTGAAAATAACGTAAAGTAAATTATATAAAGCTATTGTTAAATGCTCAATTTTGAAGAATGTTAGATAAACATATAATAAACAGAGATGTGATGATAAAACATTCTTGTATCAGGTCTCTTCGGTTGAATAATATGCATGTATATAATGTATATGTATCTTATTACAGATCAAGGAAGAAGAAACAACAACCTGTAGACAGTCAGACATCTAGTACCATGGTAAATTATCTTACTTGAAGATTTGATCCTTTTCTGTGTTATTGACTCGGATTCAAAACAAAGCATTTATCATGACAATCTATGATCATAGTGCTTCCACTCCCACTTCAAATGATCGGGTAGACTGTTTTACCTCTGTATGGTAAATGAAAGGATATGGAGTAAATGTACATGAGACAAAGTCTTTACAAATACATGGTAAAACAAGCAAAGGAACAACAAAGTCTTTACAAATACATGGTAAAACAAGCAAAGGAACAACGCTTTTATTGTTGTTCTTCATCTTGATTTCACCATGAGGCCTTATGAGCTTTATACCTCATAGTAAGTTCAAGACGGCCCCTAGCACTGGTTTGGGCGGAATTCTTTGCTAATTGTCGAACAATGCCACAATGTCTGTCTGTAATTCCAATCCTATCATCTGATTTTCTGCACATTTTTTGGGTAACTGCAAATCACAGTCACTTGATGCTAGTTTGGAACTTAAGTATTGGGTCATGTACTTTGTCTCTTCCATCTATGTCATATTGATGTCACTGTTGTATGATACAAATATTAATCAAAATGAAATTTTGTCTTTTGAACTTTTGATTTTGAAAGTGGAGGAATACAAATGTATATAGTTATGCTATCACTTCATTGAGGGATTATCAGTTACCTGGGTTTATACCCTTAGATACTGAGATGTCTGTTTCCCACATGACAACAGATCTTTCCCTTTAAAGCTTAATTGTTGTTTCCTCTACCAGATTTGATATGTTCAACATGGCGGTTGTCTTATAAGAAGCAGGAGATGCTAACTCTACCGGTGCACCTGATTTCACCCATGGTTTTTTATTGGGTCCGTGTTGTTCATCTTCGTATGTGAGTGTCTTCATTTTTTCTTTTCAGTGCTGTACCCATGTTGTGTCTCTGTTTTTTTTTCTTTCGCCTTTTTTGTTTCTGGTGTTGCCATTGTCCTTGGATTGTTCGCTCTTGGATTGATGGTTCGGTTCTCACTTACATTGAACTTCTATGAAGCTTGAGGTGTAGTTTGAAGGTTGTAAGATGGTGATGAATGGCAGTACAATTTCAATGTATACAAGTAAAAACATAGGTAACAGATTTTCCCCTGGCCTGATCTTTTATTTCACCCAAAAAGCATGACATTGGAAGTGAATATGTGTGAAATTTTAATGTTATCCTTTTTAGCTCAGCTGACCCGAAGGGTCAGTTTCAGCTATTGCCATCACTTGGCGTCCGTTGTCAATAAATCCATCCGTTAACTTTTCACATTTTCATTTTCTCCTCTGAAACCACTGAAGCAAATTCAACCAAACTTTACAGGAATGATGTACTAAAGGTCCTTTACAAAGATTGCTCATTTTGTTCCAATCCAATAAAAAACATGGCCGCTAGGGCGAAACTTAGGTTTACATCGGACCCTATGGGAAAGTCACATTTTCATCTTCTCCTTTGAAACCACTGAAGTCAAATTTAACCAAACTTGACAGAAATGATGTACTGAAGGTCCTTGACAAGGATTGCTCATTTCGGTCTGATCCGATAAAAAACATGGCTGCCAGCGCGGAACTTAGGATTAGCATTGGACCCTATGGGAAAAATCACATTTTCATCTTCTCCTCTAAAACCACTGAAGCAAATTCAACCAAGCTTTACAGGAATGATGACTAGAGGTCCTTTACAAAGATTGCTCATTTCATTCCCATCCGATACAAAATCATGGCTGCCAGCACAGAACTTAGATTTAACATTTTCATCTTCTGCTCTGAAACCAATGGAGCAAAAACAACCAAACTTTACAGGAATGATGTACTAAGGGTCCTTGTCAAAGGTTGCTCATTGGGTTCCGATCCTATAAAAATCATGGCCACCAGCGGGGAACATAGTTTAACATTGAACCCTATGGGAAAATCACATTTTCATCTTCTCCTCTGAAACCACTGAAGTAAATTCAACCAAACTTTACAGGAATGATGTACTGAAGGTTGTCAACAAAGATAGTTCATTTTGTTCCAATCTGATAAAAAACATGGCCGCCAGCACGGAACATAGGTTTAACGTTGGACCCTATGGGAAAATCCCAATGTCATCTTCTGCTCTGAAAGCATTGAAGCAAAAACAACCAAACTTTACAGGAATGATGTACTAAAGGTCCTTGACAAAGATTGCTCATTGGGTTCTGATCCAATAAAAAATATGGCCGCTAGCATGGAACATAGTGTAATATTGGACCCTATGGGAAAATCACATTTTCATCTTCTCCTCTGAAACCCCTGAAGTAAAGTCAACCAAACTTTACAGGAATGATGTACTAAAGGTCCTCAACAAAGATAGCTCATTTGGTTCTGATCTGACAAAAAACATGGCTGCCAGCGGGGAACATAATTTTACATTGGACCCTTTGGGAAAATCACATTTTCATCTTCTCCTTTAAAACCACTGAAGCAAATTTAACCAAACTTTACAGGAATGATGTACTGAAGGTCCTTGACAAAGACTACTCATTTTCTTCCTATCCAATGAAAAACAGTGCTGTCTGCACGGAACTTAGGTTTAACATTGGACCCTAAGGGAAAAATCATTTTCATCTTTTCCACTGAAACCGCTGAAACAAATTCAACCAAACTTTACAGGAATGATGTAATATAGATCCTTTACAAAGATGCTCATTTCATTTTGATCCAGCAAAAAACAAGGCATCCACTGCAGAACATAGTTAAACATCGAAGCCCGGTATGAGAAAGCCATCCTTTTCATCATCTTCTCTGAAACTATTCAAGCAAATTTAACTAAATGTATGGAAGGTCCTTTGCAAAAATTACTCATTTCAATAGAATCAGACAAAAACATGTGTGCTAAAGGAGAACATAGCTAAATATTAGACCCATTGGTAATAAACATATTTTTGGTCATGCATGGCATGGAAGCATTTTGTCAGGTGAATGATACAGGCTCAGTCTCTGAGCCTCTAGTTGTACATTGAAACAAGTATGAAATATACTGGTATGCAGAAAATACTCTAGCTTTAATGCCAAGGATGATAACTATGATACCATCCTAAAACTTAAGGGGGTTCAATATTCCATTTGAAAATACATGGGAATTCAAATAGTGAGTTTTTTGTTAGGAAATCAAAAAAAAAAGATGTTATCTAAGTGAAAAAGATTGATGATCTGGTTTTTGAGATATAAGTGATTGAAAATTTGGCGGGAAACTGAACCCCTCTGATTTTTTCTTAGGATAAACATTAACAAGGTTTGACAGTGAATGAATTTGACAGATTGAAAAGAATTTAATGAAAAATTTTATGTGTATAAAATGAGATTATGGAAACAATTACGTGGTACATGCTCAAAAAATTATAATGCTTTTAAATGGATAAAACAAGAGGATTCTGAAAATCAGGCAGAAATCCCAAAACATGAGGAGGGAACCACCCTAACTGTTTTAGGTGATTTTGTTTATTTTATTTCCTTAGGTTGCTAATGTTTTGGCGCCAGATATTAACATTCCTAACTTCAGAGAGTATGTAATGTTAACACATATGAATCCCATAATATACATCACTTCTAAATGTGTCAGAGGCAAGGGTTTTGTACCAACATTTTACCAACCAATCAAAAGCCGTCATTCATCACAAGCAATTTGATCCTTTGTCAATCTCTGTTCATTGCAAAATGTCTTGTTTCCAATTTATCAAAATTCCAATACCAAACCAAAAGTTAAAAGGCGAAATTCTAAAATAAAAAAATCCAAAAGTAAACGTGGCAATTCAGATTTAACACAAAGATAACATGACAAAGACAATGAAATGAAATAAAATGATCAAGAATGCCAACAAGACTTAAGCACAAGTAGTGTGAACCAAAATTGAGGTATCATCAGGTGCTCAGGAAGGGTAAGCATAATCTGCTCCATGCATGGCACTCATCACACTTAATAAAAAGTCTTGTTTTGTCATAGTCCAACTTTTTTATACCAGATACATCATTCATGCTTCTTAATCAATCATTATATTTCAGAATCCAGAGTGGAAGAGTATGTTTGGATCAAATGACTCTGGATCTGCTACAGACTCTCCAAAATCTAAATCATTAGCAAAAGTCGACACCAAGGAGAAGATATCAACCAGCACTACATCAACCAATAGTCAAGGATCATCAAATTCAGGAAGTTTTGTTACCATGTCTCAAGGCCAAATATCCATCCCAGAGGGTACACTGAATAGGGGGACAATATCATCATTAAATCAAGACAAAGTTTTAAGTAGTAAGTATACAGAAATTCCTGAAAATGAAAAATCTGAGATTTATGAAATATAGGGAAATGAAAAATCTGAAAATTATGAAATTCCCGGAAATGAAAAATTTGAAATTTATGAAATTTCTGGAAATGAAAAATCTGAAATTTATGAAATTCCTTAAAATGAAAAATCTGAAATCACAGAAATGAGAAGTCTGAAAATTATGGAATTTCTGGAAATTAAATTTGTCCAAATATTTTTATACGTAATGCAAACTTCTAATATCTCTATCCATTTACAATGTATTTCATTGGCTGAGTGGAATTTTTTTGCTAACCTTTCATTAGCCCTGCCTTATCCCTAGCAAAGTGTGATAATATTAGCAACAGGTGTTAATGTTTGAAATTAATACCCACTGATTCTGATGTTTTCTGACCTTGATAAGTACCACTGTTTACCAATTATTTTTCTCTGAGGTAGAAAATGATTTGAATATGAAAATCTAGGTCCTTCAATATTAGGAAAACTTGCCTTGAAAGTCTTTGAAAAAGTACTTGAATTACAGTGAAACATGTCTTATACGACACCTGAGTATTCCAACATCCTGTCAAATTCGACATAACTTACTGGTCCCAAAGATCGCGTTTAAATGCCTATTAAACCTGAGTATTCTGACATCCTGTATAATCTGACATATTTTTATGGTCCCACAGTGTCTGATTAGATAGGTTCCACTGTATATGGTAACACACAAGCACATGTGTGTAGAATAATATATTTTGTTCTTATTTTACCAGCTCGATACAACCCTTGTAAATTAGAGTTACGGAACTTGGTTCACAAACAGAGAAGTAGATACAATGAGGACATTCTGTCTAAAGATATACTGATAGACGACATGTCTCCATGGGAGAGTCAGACTCCATTATCAAACTGGCGACCAAAAGGACTGCTTGTAGCACATCTACACGAACATAGAGGAAGTATCAACAGGTAAGTTGTCATGGCAACCTTAGATACAATGAGGACATTCTGTCTAAGGATATATTGATAGACAATATATCACCATTGGAAAGTCAGACTCCATTATCAAACTGGCGACCAAAAGGACTGCTTGTAGCACATCTACACAAACATAGAGGAAGTATCAACAGGTAAGTTGCCATGGCAACCTCAAAAAGTAAGTTATCAGAGCATTGACAACTATACAGTCTCATAGTGAAGTTACATAGCAACATCAAATTGTAATAGAAAAGTAACATCAACCTTGGATTGTCCTTGGTTAACAGGAAATATAGTTTAACATGAGGCACTTTGGGAAATGTATTCAAAGATCGTCTCCTCTGGAAACACTTGGACAGTTTACAATAGTCCTTCGGTAAGGTACTATGTTAATTGTAATCTTTATGTACCTACCTAATCTAAGATGGCTGTCAGCGGTGAACTTAGTTGAACTCAAGACCCTATGGGAAATACATTCAAAGATCTTCTCGTCTGGAACAAATTGATCAGTCTTTTGGCATTCTCCTTCACAGTTGTGATCTTTATGTTCCTACCTCATCCAAGATTGTCAAGGACGGGGAACATAGTTTAACATTGGACCCTATGGAAATGCATTCAAAGATGGAATCACTGGAACATTTTTAACAAAATATGGTCAGAGATGTCCTTTGGTGGTTTTCATCAAAGTTTGTGATTTTCATGCTTCTACCTCATCCAAGATTGCTGCCAGCTAGGAACATAGTATAAAATAGGACCTATGGGAAATATATTCAGAGATCTTCTTGCAAAACCATTGAACAATTTCAACCAAATCTCATCATAAAAGTCCTTGTGTAGTCACCTTCAAAGTCTATGATTATAATAATGTTACCTCATACAAGATGATCTCCAGCAGGAGACATTGTTCAACATGGGATCTCATACATGTGATATCTCACGCCGTGAGACAAAAAGTCATGAAAATTTGGGTCACCTAACGGTCTCACGGCGTGATATTGAAATCCCATGGAAAAATAGAAATCTAACATAAAAAAAAATCATTATTCATTTTTCAGTTTTGGAAATATACATAACATGCCACTTATCAGTTATCGATTTCCTGATGTCGGTGACAGGTAACACAATCATGGTAAACAACACAGGTGACAAACACGGAAGTAAATTGTTTTGACAGTGATAATTTACAGACAATGATCTAATTGATTTATGACCTATCAAGGGTGTTGAACACCTGTTGAAAATTATATTACATAGAAATTTCAAACTTTTACTTAAATAAACACGGAAATAAATTGTTTTGACAGCTATAACAGGGGTAAACTTAAATCACATCAGAGTTGATGAACGCGTGTGTCCATGTGTAGGGGCTTGTGTGAAAATTAATTAACAAGACAAAATAATTAACTGTTTAGACAGTTATTAAAATCTGTAGGAAGTAATAATTTTTAAATAAACAGCAGAGGGAAGCCATGTATGTGTTATTTTACTCAGTGTTGCAAACAAGGATATCAGTGAAAAAACAATATAAAGTCTTCAATCGCCGAAATTTCAACTCCGAATCCTATTTGTTTTTTGAATGATAAATGACAAAAATTAACAAAAAGGTGAAACCACTGCAAAATAACTCACCAGAAGCCATCTCGTCATTATTGTTAAAACCATGAATATTTTGTACTTAGTAAAGAAAAATAACAAACATCTGTCTTTTTATATTACTTTTTATTTTCATTTTTTTCTAAGGCATTATCATTTAATGGTCTCTTCCATGTATAGTATTTAATGCATTACTTTTAACAGACAGTGTTATTAATAATGCATTAAATAGAGAACTGGAAGTGGCAATTATAATGATAACTTTCCATTTTTGTCTCGCCCGCGACGAAAGGCGCGGAAAGCGAGACATATGCGTACAAAGTATGACGGCAACGACGGCGGCGACGGCGGCGACGACATAAACTTTCATGTTAAGTTTTTGTGATTAGGTCATTTTCTCAGTAACTATAAATGGTAGGTCAATGATATTTGGTATATAGGTTGGTCTTGAGTAGTACATGACAGTCTGCTATATGGTTTTTGTCTCTGACCTCAATTTCACAGTCCAATGAACATGTTAAGTTTTTGTGCTTAGTTAAATTTCTCTGTAACTATAGGTGGTAGGTCAATGATATTTGGTATATAGGTTGGCCTTAGGTAGTATATGACAGTCTGTCATGTGGCTTTTGTCCTTAACATCAATTTCACGCTCTAGTGAGCATGTTAAGTTTTTGTGATTAGGTCATTTTCTCAGTAACTATAAGTGGTAGGTCAATGATATTTGGTATATAGGTTGGTCTT
>MJUU01019761.1:57036-67046 GCA_002080025.1 Modiolus philippinarum
CTCGTAAGCGCAACTCCTCTTAAACCACTTGAAGGATTTTGATGAAACTTTACACAAAGGAAGGACACTATATGGAGATGTGCATGAAGGAATATAATTATTGTCTGAAACCAGGAAGGGGAGATAATCAGACTTTGACTTTTCGTTGATTCCCCATATATGGGTTACCTCATACGCACAACTCCTCTTAATCCACTTGAAGGATTTTGATGAAACTTTAGACAAAGGAAGAACACTATATGTAGATGTGTAAAATGTCAAATAGGCTGAAAAAAAGGTGAATTTTATATTTGTCTGATTTAGACAGTGTTTTCATTGGAACCCTTTGGAAAAGTTTTTTCTTGAAGATTATATCATTGTGTCCATACTTGTATTGTGTCCATACTTGTACTGTGTCCATACTTGTACTGTGTCCACACCTGTATTGTGTCCACACCAACTTAATTTTGCACTTACCATATCGATTCAGGATTCAATTAGCGGGGGGTATCTTTGGCTGCCATTCGGCGACAGTTCTTGTTTTTTCTTCTTTTCCCTGCCAAAAACATCTAAATTTCCCAAAATGCGAAAAAATGTCGATAAATCTTCCCAATTTCAGAAAAGGTGGCTTTTTCCAAATTAGGCAGAAAAAGCCCTGTCTGTTGTCCGTCAATTTAAAAAATCTTTTTCTCTGAAACTCTAGAGCCAATTGTAACCAAACTTGGCCTGAAGCATCACCAGGGTATGCAGTTTCAAAATTATGTTCGATTAGTCTGCTGGTCAAACAACATGGCTGCCGTTGCTAAAAATAGAAAATAGGGGTAAATTGCTGTTTTTGGCAAATAACGTGAAAACCGTTACAGATATCAGAAATATGACAAGAGTAGAAATGATAAGCATGATGAGATCTACCTACCGTGCAATTTTTTAAAAAATCTTAAAACAAGTCTCGGAGTTATAGCCCTTTTTCCGTAAAATTTTCAAAATTTTATTTTTTATTTCAAAAAGTGTAACAGAAAGAGGTCAAGTGTAAATTGCAAAAAGGTTCAGTAAATCAAGATTTAACCACCCTGAAATTTTGAAGAAATCCAAAAACCCTTGTAGGAGTTATTGCCCTTTTTTCATGGCATTTTCAAAATTTTCATATTTTTTGTCTTTTATTTCCAAAACTATAGAAGATGAAGGTTAAGTGTATATTGATAAAATGTTTGCCATGCTGTGGCGACTTCATAACTGGTGTTAAAAATTATTCGCCGATGGTCATTTTCAAGATGGCCGCCAAAAAAAGTGGGAAAAATCAACATTGTCCGATTTCAATGAAATTTTTTTTCCAAATAAGTATTGATGTCCCAACTTCAAAACCGATGTTAAAATTGTTCGTTGATGGCCATTTTAAAAATGGCTGCCAAAAAGGGCGGGAAAATTCAACATTGTCTGATTTCAATGGAAGTTGGTTTCCAGATACATATTGATGTTGTGACTTCAAAACAGGATTTGAAATTTGTTCCTTGACCGCCATTTTCAAAATGGCCACCAAAAAAAGGCGGCAAAATTCAGTATTGTCCGATTTCAATGAAAGTTGGTTTCCAAATAGATATTGATGTTGCGACTTCAAAACCGGATTTGAAAATTGTTAGTTGACTGCCATTTTCAAAATGGCCACCATAAAAGGCAGGAAGATTCAACATTGTCCGATTTCAATGAAATTTGGTTTTCCCAAATAGATATTAATGTCGCAACTTCAAAACTGATGTTAAAATTTGTTTGCTGACAGCCATTTTCAAAAAGGCCCCCAAAAAAGGCAGGAAAATTCAACATTGTCCAATTTCAATGAAATTTGGTTTCCAAATAGATATTGATTATATAACTTAAAAATATTATGTTAAAAATGGGTCAAAGAATCAAATGACTGGGTTGCGTTTTGGTGCTTCTAGCTATAAAGTGTTGTTTTATACGTTCCCTAATGGGTCTGTGTATAGAATATATTGAAAATAATGATAAAAATAACTAAGTTAAAAGGTCTAAAAAATTAGAAAAATTTCAAAAAATAATTCCAAAAAGGGAGGTGCACATCTACAATATATATAAAAACATTTTGTGAAGTTTCAAAAGTAAGAGATGATAACTGTAGGAGGAGTTGATTTCACAATATACATGTAGGTACCCTTTGTTGAAAATGTCAGTTAAAATTAATAAGTTTCAAAGTCCTTAAAAATAGGAAAAAAATTTCAAAATAATTCCAAAAAGGGAGGTGCACATCTACAATATATATAGAAACATTTTGTGAAGTTTCAAAAATGTAGGTTGAAAACTGTAGGAGGAGTTGATTTCACAAAATAGGTACCCTTTATTGAAAATGTCGATAAAAAAATGACTAAGTTCCAAAGTCTGTAAAAACAAGAAAAAATTTTCAAAATAATTCCAAAAAGGGAGGTGCACATCTACAATATATAAAGAAACATTTTGTGAAGTTTCAAAAATGTAGATTGAAAACTGTGGGAGGAGTTGATTTCACAAAATCAGTATCCCATTTTCCCCGCCTGCCCGCCCACCTGCACGACATTCACCATACTATAAGCCGGATTTGCACTCTGGCAACCCGGCCAACAACCTGGCCAAAAATTGTCGTTGACCGCCATTTACAAAATGATGTCTCAACTTCAAAACTGGTGTAGTAAGTGGTCCTTAGCAAGACGTTTTTGTCAAAAAAGCCCAACAAAGAAATAAAGTAAAACATGATCAGACTTGAAATACAGTTCAAGACCACCCAAAAAGAGCTTGCTACAAGGGTTCTTTAACATGCAGGAAGCGTGGCATTTCTTCCAACATGTGCACCTGAGTTAACATCCCATCCGAAAGACGTGTGGTGTATTTATTAATCCCGCACAACCACGGAATGGGTCCTATTTCTATATCCCGGGGTTCCCTCAGGGTCAGCCCCGTTTAGGAGGGGTTGTACCCCGCAAGCCGGAGATACTAGGTCCTATTTCTATACCCCGTATTAGGGGTCTGATGGTTCATGGTGGAAAAGTAGTTAATTTGAGCATAATTTACTGAATTGTAATGAAAAAAGAATTGCTTGTATCAATGAAACGTTTTCATTTTGACATCACCATTTTTTTTGCATTTTAGGGAATTTACACAGTTCATCATAAATTATTATTAAACCTCAGAAAATTCTAATATGACATGCTTAAAATACAATGAGACATCTAGAGGTGTAAAAAAATGTGATAAACATTTGAAAAACACTGGATAAAGACAACATCACATATGACTTTTCTAAAATTTTCTCAGGTAAAGATATGATGAAAGATTTTGCATTGTGATGGCATAAAAAGGACAGCCATGCATGTTAACATCATGTTCAAAGAATATATTTACACTGTTGCTTGTAATGTGATGTAATTACTTGAAAAGCCATGGTATAATCAATACAAACAATTTACCTTAATTGTCCTATTAAAATCGTTCTATTCATTATTTTACATGGGCTTGCCAATTATGTTGTTTTTGTCTCACCTGGGAAGAAAAGTCGCGGAAGCAAGACTTAGGGATAGCGTTTCTGCCGGCGGCAGCGTCAGCAATTGCAAACTATTGTGAATTAACAAGATTATGTTAGTTGTAGGTGCACAGTATTTGAATTACAGTTGCATTAGGCCAACATTTTTTTATTACCAGGTTTACGAATTTTTTTTCAAAAAATAAGGGTCGGGGGTCAAAATAAAAATAAAAATAAAGTCTTAAAAACTCTCCAGTCGACCAAAAAATAAAAATAAAAGCGACCGATGTGTATTTATTTTTTTTTATTTTCCTTGTAATGCCAAATGTGTATTTTTCATACAAAGGAATGTGCAGGGGTTAACAAATCTACTGGTCCGAGGTCCGGGACCTGGGAATTTCAACTACGCCCGACCAGTGCATAAAACCATTCAAAAAGTCTGACGGACCAGTGAAAAATTAGAGAAAATTATATTTTATTTCAGGTTTCAGGTTGTAACTTTTTCAGCGATACTTGTCAAATTTTTATTTTGCTTCTTACTTTGGAGTGCATTGAAGATCAAAGTTTTTTTTTCATTGTCATTTACATGAATTTCTCGATTTGTTCTGTGCCCAGTGCAAGAACTGGCTTCAAATGACATTTGAAATGTATTGTAAAAAAAGTTTCCATGACATTTGACCAGAAATTGTATTAAATCCAGGTCGAGACTAGAGAGAGTAGGAATGTTTCTGTTCTCGGAACCCTCTGGACTGATCTATTTTGGTACCCTAATGTTGTGGGCTGTCAAGGAAAAAGAAGCTGATAGAAGTTCCTTAATCTTATAATATCAGTCACAGGACAAATTTGGTATAGGCCAAAAATCATTCATTTTGTAGCATCAGATTCTTTAAATCCTTGATACCATTGACATGTAACCCTATGGGAAAAGTGAAAAAAAAATGGTCTCCTACTTCATTTACTTCAAAATTTGGGCAAATCTGTACGGACCACTGAAAATTTAGTCAGGACCAGTGAATTTCTTTGAGCTACAAGTCCTGGACCAGTAAGGTTTTGAAAAATTTTTTAACCCCTGAATGTGACATCAATGTACTATGCATTCTAGGTATAAACCCAGTAATATAAAAATGTTACCCAGTAATATAAAAATGTTGGCCTTAGTATGGGTTCAACTCAAATCCCTACTTAGTTTATGGCCCTAGCCCCTTAGACAAGCATGAACGATCACTAAGTTTTTAGCAAGCAGTTTGTACAGCCTGTACCAGTTTTATTTGACCTGCAGTTGCATCTTGAAGAGTACATACTGACTCCACCCCCAAATGGTGGCCCTTGCCCCTTAGTCATGCATGAACAATCACATTAAGTCTTTGGAAAGCAGTTTGTAAAGCCTGTACAAGTAGTCATAGCCGTTGATATTTGACATGCAGTTGCGTCTTCAGGAGTACATTCTGATTCCACGCCCAGATGGTAGCCCAGACCCACATGAAGGATAACTTTCAGTTTTTAGCAAGCAGTTTGTACAGCCTGTACCAGTACTCCTATCCACTTGATAATTGACATGCAGTTGCATGTTGAGGAGTACATACCTATTCCATGCCCAGGTTGTGGCCCTGGCCCTTAGTCACACATAAATTATCACTTTTTAAGATTTTAGCAAGCAGTTTGTGCAGCCTGTACCAGTAGTCATAGCCACTCGATATTTGACATGCAGTTGCATTTTGAGGAGTACATACCGATTCCACGCCCAGATATTGGCCCTGGCTCTTAGTCAAGCATGAACAATCACTTAAAGTTTTTATCAAGCAGTTTGTGCAGACTGTACCAGTATTCCTATCCACTTGTTAATTGACATGCAGTTGCATCTTGAGGAGTATATACCGATTCCATGCCCAGATGGTGGCCTTGGCCCTTAGTCATGCATAGATTATCACTTTTTAAGAATTTAGCATGCAGTTTGTGCAGTCTGTACCAGTAGTCATAGAGACTCGATATTTGACATGCAGTTGCACTTTGAGGAGTACTTACCAATCCATGCCCAGATGGTGGCCCTGGCCCTTAGTCATGCATAAATTATCACCTTTTTGCTCACCTCATGAAGTGAGGGGGCCTTATGTGATACCCCTAGCGTCCGTGTCAAGTTAGGAAGAATGGTTAAGGTCCATTCCTGCTTACTGACATGCCCCACATCAACCATATTGGTATGCCTGATGCATTTTGGGATGACTACTTGAATGCATGCATCGGATGCTGTCTCTGACCTACATTTTACGCATGAGTGACTTGGTTAGGTAGAATGGTTGAATAAAAAAAGGAAGGGAAACGGGGAATGTGTCAAAGAGACAACGACCCAAAGGGGAGTAATAACAACTCAAAGCCACCATAAGATCTTCAATGAACGATGAGAAAACCCCAAACCCAACGGTAGGTCGGAGTCGGCCCCTGAATAAAGAGTAATCAAGTTCTGCAAAATAAACATCATTCTAGACTCCTATAGACATAAAGTAAACTAACTAGAAAAAAGACAAGACACACAAAGGCTTAATAATTTTCTGGCTTAGGACAGGCGCAAACCTGCTGCGGCGGGGTTAAACTAGTTTTATTGGGCCCAAACCTTCCCCCTACAGCCAATGTGATAAATCAAAAAACAATCGTAACAACAGTAAAATTCAGTTGGCAACAGGACTGAGTCAATTGTGAAAAATGAAACTGAAAGAACTAAATATACGGACATAAACATGAAATCACAAGAGACTACTAGCAGTTAACTGACATGCCAGCTCCAGACCCATTACCAACTGACAAAGTAAGTTATGTGCCCTCAGTATACAGCTTCCACCAAGATCCCTTCCTGTGAGGAGTTTAGCATAATGATTTCATTCATATACCGGAATACGTAACCCATGTCCATGCAAAACAGATTTTAAATATTAAGAATGTGTTTAGTTAAAATGCAAACACCCTATCAAAAAATCAATGTTAATACCAAAGAAGGCCATACGTAATGACTTGACGACAATACCGTAATTATAACCCTTATGAATTAGACGATTTAAAGGTTTTATAAGTTTGTTAGGCGAGTTTAAGTATTTTTTACTCTTATGTAAAACATTACCGTAAAATAAGGGATGTGAAATACCAGCCTTGATTAGATGTTTACAGGTTGCATTGTATTTATGAACTAAGTCTTTGTATCGATGATAAAATTTAGTAAAGGTTTTAACTAGTTTGTGGTAACGAAAACCTTGATGTAATAGTTTTTCAGTTATGAAAAGATTCCGTTCATTATAATCGCAAACGTTATAACATACTCGAGCAAGTCGAACAAGTTGAGATATGTAAACACCATATGATGGCACTAATGGAACATCGCCATCCAGAAATGGATAATTAACTATGGGAAAGAAAAATCGCCCCTTTTATCATAAATTTTAGTATCTAATTTACCATTCGTTATATCAAAATTGATGTCTAAGAACGGACAATGATGATTATCAGAATTGGCTTTATTCAAAGTAAGTTCTTTAGGGTAGATGTCCTTAAAATACGTATTGAAGTCGTCATTATTTAAGGTTAAAATATCATCCAAATATCGGAAAGTGTTGTTAAACTTTTCAATTAAATGCTGTTTAGATGGGTCTTTGCTGATGTTGGTCATAAACTGAGATTCGTAGCAGTACAAAAAGAGGTCCACTATAAGTGGTGCACAATTGGTACCCATAGGAATTCCTATGACCTGGCGATAAATACAGTTATTGAAACAAATGAATATATTGTCAAGTAAAAATTCAAGTGCTGAAATCATATCAAAACAAGTCCAAATAGTTGAATTCTTTTGTTTTGTATTACTAAAATGTGTTTTAAAGGAATTAGAACATATATATTCACAATCGGATTTTTTGAATGCCCATTGAATAAAACGTCTGAATTTTTCCTTTATAAGATTATGTGGTAAGGTAGTATAGAGGGTAGAGAAATCAAAACTTTCAAGGGATTCAAAAGGGGCATTATAAGCATTGAATTTATCGAGAACTTCCAATGAATTTTTTACACTCCAAAAATGATTGACACCACTGTTTCCATATACTTTGTTACAGAAATTTATAACCAGGTTTTTAATAGCAGTCAATGTATTAGTGAGTATAATAGAAACTTTAGTTGTAGAACAGTGACTAGATGACAAAATGAATCTAGATTTATATGAATCTAGATTTATAAGTCCATTCTTCCTTACTGACATGGTCCACATCAACCATATTGGTATGTATGATGCATTTTGGGATGACAACAACAATGCATGCTTCGGATGCTGTCTCTGACCTACATTTTACGCATGAGCGACTTGGTTGGGTAGAATGGTTTAAAATCCATTCCCACTTACTGATATGGCCCTCATCAACCATATTGGAATGTATGATGCTTTTTAGGATGACAACAACAATGCATGCTTCGGATGCTGTCTCTGACCTACATTTTTATGCATGAGCGACTTGGTTATGTAGAATGGTGCAAGTCCATTCCTGCTTACTGACATGGCCCACATCAACCATATTGGTATGTATGATGAATTTTGGGATGACAACAACAATGAATGCTTCGGATGCAGTCTGTAAACTACAATTTATGCATGAATGAATCTGTTATAAAGAATGATTATAGTCCATACCTGTTTACTGACATGTGACAATACTGCGCAACGAGGTGAGCTTAGCAGGCTGTGGCTGCTTTCTATGTTTAAGATATTAGCAAGCAGTTTGTGCAGCCTGTAGCAGTAGTCATAGCCACTTGATATTTGATATGCAGTTGCATCTTGATGAAGTACATACTGATTCCATGCCCAGATGGTGGCCCTGGCCCTAAGTCATGCATAGATTATCACTTTTTAGTCATCTCAACAAAGTTGAGGGGGACTATTGGAGTACCCTCGCCATCCACGTCCAAGTCTTCATCCTTGTCCGCATTTAGGTATATATCTTAGTAACTATAAAGTGTAGGGTCATCAAACTTTGCATGCAGGTGCATCTTGGGTTGACTTACAGCCTCCAAGAAAATTAGGTCTTTCTGATCTATATTTTCCGCTTGAGTGACTGACATTCAAGTTTATGTCCGAGTTCAGATCTCAGTCACTGTACCTAGTAGGATCATCTAACTTTGCACATGCATGCATCTCTGATGGTAGGTCAGTATTCAGGAAAAATTAGGTCACTTGACCCATATTTTCCATTTGAATGACTTACATTTAAGTAGTCCTGGTCACTTGATATTTGACATGCAGTTGCATCTTAAGGGATTCATACCCATTGCACGCCCAGATGGTGGCCCTGGCCCCTAAGTCTTGCATGAACAATCATTTAAGTTTTTATCAAGCAGTTTGTACAGCCTGTACCAGTAGTCAGAGCTACTTGATATTTGACATGCAGTTGCATCTTGAGGGATTCATACCCATTCCATGCCCAGATGGTGGCCCTGGCCCCTTAGTCATGCTTTAGTGATCACATCTTCGAAGGAAATTGTAAACACAGTTAAAGAATTAGAATTTTTTTTTATGGCTGCTGCATGTGGAATATAATGCAATACAAGGGGTGGGGGAGACATATCCTGTGTCCACAGTTTATTTACCCCTCATTAATACTCTGCCGGTGAAATGAAACAACATAATGGCCAGCTTGGTTTAAAACAATTATTTACTAGAATCTTCATGAATTATTTCTTAAATATATTATTTTTATGAAATTAGATAAAAATTGACTTAACAATGATTTTTTCATGATATTAATTATATAAAATCCTAAAGCACCAATATTTTACCACAATCTGTACACAAATACATGTTTATATAGATATAGTGTACTGTTTAAAATAGTATAAAAAATGTCTTTTGTAAATGAGCATACACAAATAATGTCAGGCAATTCCATTTATAACAATAGAAACTCTGAGAAAGATAATTTAATAAAAAAGTCATAAAAACAACCATTGAAAATGATGTATAAAATACAAAAAATACCGAAATTGCATAAAAACAGTAAATTTCGATATGCTGTACAGGTGAGGCTTGTTTAGGGGGGTCCCAGTATCCCATATCCAAATAAGTCTGGACAAAAATATCCCCTTGAAAATTGAAGATATCCCATTAATTATTGAAATATCCCGTTTTCCAAAGTCAAAATATCCCATATCGCAGTACTTTTTGCCTCAAATATCCCATATCCCATTAACAAAAGTGGCAAATATCCCATATCCCAATATACCCTAAACAAGCCTCACACATGTTTCAAGGAGTAACCTCTCATCAGCAGCATTCAAATCAAATAATATGGAAAACAATAATCCAAAAGTAGTCAAAAAAGAAGTACTCATTTCCAAAAATATCGAAATAAGAAGACAAATCCAGTACCAAAGACATCTACCGAGTGCCATACACAGAATGAAGCCTCAGTATTTTTAAGGGGTTGGAATTTTGATAAAAACTGTAAATTTATATAAAACGCAAGGTAAAATTTTCATGTCAGACAAGTCTGACTATTGGGCTTGT